>VDFB02094823.1:0-13875 GCA_007258455.2 Sequoia sempervirens
TAGAAAAAGGCATAAAAGACAAAAACAAACTAGATATTTTTAAGAATATTCGCTTCTTCAAGATCACTATCAATTATTTTGTGATGGAAATTCATGACTTCCACCACTTAATCAATAGGAATACCAGACTTTGCATTGATTTTGGTCTTGTTATGGGTACGAGTAGAAGGCCCCTTATCACTAGTCATCTTTTGCTGCACACCACCATCAACCACCATGTCTTTCATTCCAGAGTTGTCCCCCAGCCACTTACTAGCCTTCTTATTCAATAAACAGAAACCCTCAGCCTCATTGCACATAGCATGTTTACTGACCTCCAAAACCTTTTTCAACTTACCATCAATAGCAACCAACTTTTTTTCGTAGGCATTCTTCATATTGAGCATTTCATCAGCTACCATCTTGAGAGTATCAAAAATTTGATTGACCTCTAACTGCACCTTGTTTATTTGATCCTACACATTAGGACCATTAGAAGAGGAGGCCTCATCATCACTATTACACATAGATCTAACCTAAACATTAGTGGAGTTCATCTCATGAAAAACCCACTTAAAAAGCTTAAACAAGGAGAGAGCTCTCTCTTTTACCAAACCGAGATAATCAGGCATAACCTCCCTCCTATAATTAAAACCATCTTTGTCCCCAGCATAATCTTCTTGGGAGTCACTACTAATAGAAGCATTCTTCATGGTCTCCTTCTCTTTTTGAGCAGCAACTGCAACACCTTTATCCAAATTCGGGTCCACCAACTGGTTCTCATCACTCAAAACATTGCCAAAAAAACCCTGTTGTTCATCCCTTCCCAAATTCACAAGATAATTTTTCCTTTGTTGCCCCTCTAAATTCTGCACATTAGGAATAGAGGAGACCCTTACCTGACCTTTATTAACCAGATCCTCCTTGCAATCCAATGTAGACCCCTTTTTATTTTTTCCACTCGACCCCTTTACAAGATTAGATTTTTGGTAGGGTAGACCCACCTTAGCCTCATCTCCCATATCATACTCATCTACCCTTGAGGAGCCTAGAGTTTGATTCTTCTTTCTTTCTTCCCTTCATCCTTTCACTTTTTGCCACCCAACCCCTTCACAGGTTTAGACTTATGGCAAGACTGCACAATCTCTTCCTCATCGCTAGTGACATACTCATCATCCCTAGAAGAAATAGGGGATTGATTCTTTTTCTCTTCTTACCTTCTAAGATGGAAAGAGATTTTGATTCACCCTCCAAGGATGCATCAAACCCAGAGGAGTAATCTCCATCCTCAAAATCCTCCTCTGAGCCTATCACATATTCAAGATTCTTCTTTTTTCCCCCAACATTGGAAATATTAGGTTGAGTTGGGAGAGTAAAATCCTTGACATACTCTGAAATCAGCAAAATTAGACCCTCATGGAGGATAGGGTTTTTTGGATTGCGTCTATGATAACTTATACCAATTTTTAGGGATACCAGTAAATAGAAAGATAACACTCTCTTCTTATGCCTAAAATGATTTAGCAAGACAAACTGATGCCCAAAAATAATAGAAAAGTAGTTGTCCAAGGTAAAATACCTCATAATCTCCTCAACAACATCTCTCCAAATTGCCTTGAGAGAAGAATGAAAACAGCCACCACATTTTTCCTTTTCCAGCTTCCTTCGCTTGTTATCTTTGAAGAAAGCATCCATAGCTAGACTAGACTCATTCTTGTCCTTATAGAATTTCTCCCCATCAGTCGATAAGCCTGTGATTTCTTCTATGAGGTCCTTAGTGATATTAAATTCCTTTCCCCCAATTTCTAGCACCTGATTATGCCAACCCTCTAGAAATTCGTGTGAGGTCTTCAGATCGAACCCATGCAAATTTTCCATATACGGGGTCACTCCCTCGGCTTCCAACAATTCCCCCACCTTCTTGTTAGCCTTCACAGTCTCACAATATTTGGGATCAATTATGTTTTTGCTACCCCCCATAGTTGCAACAAGAAACCCCAACAAAAGGAAGAATTTGTAGGAGAGCTGAAGAGACTTAGAGAGTTTACAAAAAGGAAACCTCAAGAAAACAAAGGCTCTCCAAATACCCACAATCTATGTGATTGGACAAGATGGCAAAGAGGAATAATGAGAAAAGAATGCTTAGTCATGAGTGCCACCACAACATACCACCCAACCTTTCGTTTAAGTAGATTACACCTCAGAAAAAGCTGCCACATAAGGAACATGTGACAACACACCATCATTAAAATACCACTCCTCTCAGCACCTTTGAGATTCATAATGAATTATTGAGCGACCCTCCATGGGAAGAAGGTCATGTTCTCCCCATTCCAAAGCATCATTCACCCCATAATTGGTGAAAAAATCATCCATCCTATTGCCTTCTCTATAAACATGAGAGATATGGCATTGATCAAAAGAGTCCATAATATTTAAAGCATCATTAATAAGAGCCTCCATCGCCCATGAAGGATGAGCCAACTTCATAAGGTTATTAATGATGTTGAGAGAATCACTCTCTAGCCACACCTTAGCATATCCTCTAGTTTGAGCTAACTTCAAACCATGATAGGCTATAGATGCTTTCACAAAGTAGTTTGTTTGGGTTCCCAAAGGGAGTGCCACCGCAGAAACAAACCCACCATTAGAATCTCTTAACACTCCCCCATAACCAGCAGGACCCAGATTACCTTTAGCAGCTCCATCTATATTAACTTTCACCCACCAGTCGGAGGATCCTTCTACACCACATCCTCTCTAGAAGCTTTAACTTTAGTGAGAGGCTAAGAAATATCACAAGAAAAATTCCACTTTCGAACAACCTCATTATCCCCCTATGAAATCACCACCTTTGAACCATCCTGAAAAGAGGTCTGAGACAAGAAATTTTCTCTAATGGCAGCACAAATCTTATGAGCCAATTTGAAAGATGGGACACAAGAATCCCTAAAGATCTTGTTGTTTCTTTACAACCAAATTCCCCAAGCCATATGAGGCAGGATGAGGGACCAAAGAGAAACCAAAGTAGGATTAGGTGAAGGAGCCTTCTATTGTGACACTAAATCACTGAGAGGATGGGAAAACCTAGCTCAGGCCCCATAGAGAGCACATGAACCCAGCTATCACACACAAACCTGCACCCAATCAAAAGATGACTAGGATTCTCTGCCTATTCTTCACATAAAAAATAGCAGTTAAGAAACATAAAGCCCCTTCCCACAAGATTATCAATGGTCAATACTTTACATTGGCAGAATAACCAAAATAAAATATTAATTTTAGGAATCAACTTGGGATTCCAAAGAGAATCCCAAAAGGGGGTAGGACCAATAAAAGAGACTTGCAAGGAAAAATCCAAGGAAATAGAGAAATTACCATTAGAAGAAAACCTCCACACACTCTTGTCCATCAGAGCTAAAGAAGGAATGTGAACAAAAGCTAAGTCTTTTGAAAGGACTTCCAAACTAGTATCAAAATATTGCAACCTCTTCCATGAACCATTACTTATATAATCAGCCACAAAGCGACCAAAATGATGCAAAAGATCCTTCCAGGGGAGAGCCCAAGATTCATCTTTTAGTGGACCATTTCCAAACCATCAGTCATCCCTTCACAAAATCCTTCTCCCATTCCCCAATTGCCACCTCAATCCTTTGGAAACAATAAGTTTAGATTTCACCACAACATTCCAAAGAAGAGACCCAAAAGGAGGAGAAAATCTCAAATCTAGGAGGTTTGTAAACTGATCCACACCCCTAGGATATTTACTTGAAACAATATGAGCCCCATTCACAATTACCAGAAATGAGAATCCAAAGCTGCTTAGCAAGTAAAGCCAAATTAAAATCTCATATTTTATGAATTCCAAGAGCCCCCACCTTCTTAGGTTTGTACACTTCATCCCATGATAGAAGATGTAAGGTTTCTTTCTTTCTTCCACCCCAGACCGCAAAAAATTCTTTTGAATGCCTTCAATTTTGTCCACAGATTTTTGGCATTTGAAAAAGGCTAAGAGCATATATCTATGTAGATTTTGAAAAATTGTTTTTATCAATTGAATCTTCCCCACTTGACTCAACAAAGCACCCTTCCATCCAGCTAATTTGGCATTAAACTTGTCCACCAAACCCCTCCAAAAAGAATCAGGAACATAATTAGAGCACAAAGGGAGACCTAAATAAGATGAAGGAAATTCCCCAATCTTGCACTAAAGAATCCAAGCAATTATTTGTTGCCTATTAGCAGGGGTATTAAGGAAGAAAACTATATTCTTAGGAAGACTAACCTTAATGGTAATGCATGTTCTAGAGTGGATTTAGAATGTTATTATTTGAGTGGTATTTTCTTATCACCTTAGAGCATACTTAATATATTTGGCAATCTTGATTATGATATGTTTAGGATTAATTATTTATGAATTTGAGATGAAACTCAAAGATTTGTTTCCTATCATTTGAATGTTAGAATTTCATGTAGTGAACATTATGATAGTAGTTGAATTACTCTTTTATGATAGTCACATTTGATTTATGATGTCAATTCTTATGAATTATATAGTATGCTTGAACATTGCAATGATTATTGTGTAAGATTATTAGTTTATGTTATACATTCAACTCTAGTAAGAGTTAAACCCCATATAATGTATGCTTGCTTAATACATGAGGAAAATGGGTATGCTAGTGAATTTTGGGTTAAAATAAATCTTTTGATTTTTGTGAATTTTATGTTTGTTGTTGATCCACGAGGGAAAACAAATAATTGGTTCAAATATTTTTTAGACAACAATTGTTTTGAGGTTGCTATACCTTATTTCATTTCTAGCTTGGTACAAGCTTGTTCAACCTCTCTCTAACCTCTCATTGGTTTGTGTGACCCTATTTTCCCCTTTTGAGTTTCCTTGTATATTGTCCATTCTATTGTGTTGGAATATGTGCCTTAACGAAAACACCTAGTTCATGGTTCTTTTGGTTGAGGCCGAGTTGTAGACACATAAAAATGACCTAGGCCTGCAAGTTCTATTTTACCACTTTCGTCCTAGCATAATTATGACATTTAATTATGTCCTTGGTCCACATTCGACTATTGATTAAATAATTCATAATTATTTAATTAATTCATGTCCATTTATTCTTCACGATTATTAAATAAATAAATTTTATTTATTTATTAAATACATCATTAATTGTCTAAGTCTTCCTTTAATTAAATAAATTTCTAAATTTGTTTAATTATCTTTATTCATTAATTCTTCCTGATTTTTAAATAAATGAATTTCATTTATTTATTTAATATGTCACTAATCCTCACAATTAAATAAATTCATTAATTTATTTAATTCTTAATCATATCTTCTAAATTAAATAATTATCTTTAATTATTTAATTGACAAAATTAATATTCCTCTCATTTTAAATAAATGAAATTATTTAAAATGTCATCACAATCTTAACTGATGGTCCATTTTGGTAAATAATCTGAAAAAGATTATTTATTTGTCTCACAAAATCCATATTTTGAGTTGATTTAATTCAAATTGGTAGCTTTCTTCCAAAAATCAAATAAATCAAGCAGGTTCTTGATTTTATCAAAATTGTTTTTCAGTCCATCTTTTATTTGATTTTTCAAATCTCACAAAGCAGGCTATCTTTATCTTATTCATTTTGAAAATCTTTATTTTTGAAATTAATTATCTCATCTTTTCTCCACCGCCGATCTGATTTTCTCAGATGACATCTTGACCACTCACTTAAGGATTTTTCCCTAACCCTAATTAGGGATTATCAGATTGAATCTCGTCCTCTGATTTTAGGTTTCTGTCAAAGGTTGATCTCGTCCGTCCATTCAAAATTGTGTTTTCTATAAAATGACAATTTTGTTCATAGTTTAGGGACCACTTGATCATTATAGGCATTATAGTCATTTATCAATTGTTATAGTCATTTGTCATAGGCATAGGCATAATTTTATTTAAATCCTTCAAAACTTGCATAGGACAATGTCATAGTCAAATTGCTCACACACTCGATGTAAGGGCATCAATCATACGCTGCAAGCTAGGAGGTGCTATGGAGGTGAATCAAGGAAGCTTCAACGAGAAATCTGGCATAATCATTCTTGTTTAGTTTTCATTGTGCTTCATAACTTGTTTGGGTTTTATTATTGATTTAATCATTTGCTAACCTCAAACCTTATGAAATTTACCCATTGATACATTGGTGAACCCGACGTGAATCCTTTGATCTAGCTTGCCTTTTGCAGGTTTTATTGACTTTTTGTTGCAGATCTGCCAGTTTTTGGACAAAACCGTAGGTTTTACCAATTTATTCATATATTCTACATAGATGCAAATTTTTCTACAATATTTTTACAAAATATTATACATTTTCTCAAGAGGCTACAATATAAAAATTGAGGGTTTATCATCATTTTTGTGGGAGTTATTTTGATTTTAATTATTTTCATAAAATTGATTTTCTACACGCAAATCAATGAATTTTTTAGAAATTCTTATATTTTTAGAAAGATCTTTAAATTCTAATGGGGTTCTATGTTTTACAGATTTAATTTGGAGGTCAAATACAATGCAAAAAAAATTGATCTTCATTTTTTGTATGGTTTTCACAAATCCGCGTTTCTGGGTGCAAAACAACGAATTTTTTCGACTTCTTTACATTTATGGAAATCTCTCAGAAAATTAGGAGGGATCTCTTCTTTGAGTTTTTATTTTTCAAATCAATAGAATTGTCAAATAATAAAATCTAATTCGGCTATGTCAAAAACATGTATCTGAAATTACAATTTTCTGATGAGCTTGTTTTTTTTCTTTTCTTTGGCTCCATTATAATATTTTTTTTGATCTTGTAGGTGATCATAAGGAGCTATAGTAGTAGCAATATCAGTCATATATAACAGATTGGAAAGAAAAAACTATCGGGTTTGCATAAACATACATTTGTCGAAGACTAAAAATCAAAGAAACTCCTAACTTGTGGTCTTGCAGGTTTGAGTGTCGAAGAATGAAAACTAAACATTGTGCTTGTTTTCTTTTTTAGATTAGTACACACTTCCTTTGGTGCATTAAAATGAATGTGTGCTTGATTTTTTCTGATTGTGCTTTAAGGTGGTAGGTGATTATGCTCTCACCTTGTGAAAACTAGGTGATCAGAAAACCAGACCCACCTTATTTTTTGTGTCACCCTCACGATTTAGTAATCAAAGTATCCTCCCCCTTGCGCTTTCAAGTGATCCTGGATGTAAGAGAAATGGTTACTAACTCTAGAACTTGGGTCTATTTTGGTGGGAAAAATTACTCACCCCAGGACGACTCAGACCGGTAGCACCCTAAACCTGAGGGACTTCCAGCTGGTATATAAAAGTGGATTCTTGGGGAAAACCCAAGAATCACGAGTGTGGTTCCGACGAGATGGATCCGAAAGGGGAATCTCACCACATGGATCATGCCCCATGAATGGAATGCCCGTATTAAACACCTCTTGTCTTAGTGTCCAACCATTCTATTGGTTGTTGCTTGATATAGTGCAGGGTACAGTATGATACCCGAAGACACTCACTACTGATCCCCTTGAGTAGAGATAGCGATTCTTTGGATTTCATTACCCAAAGAATCCAAATTTGGTGTGCTCGAATGACATTAATGAGCCGTGGAGGGGAGCCAATGCCACCAAAATTCTAAGCTATCCGCTCTTGAGAAGGAAAGGTGTTTATCACCAATCCAGGGTATATCGGTGGGCTATATCAAGTATACAAACCCTTGGTCTATTGGCCTTTTAGGATTGTACTTGTCTTATGTGTGCTTGCTTACACCCAAAACATTATGTTTATCAAGTGCTTGCTGGATTACTCAAACATTATGCACAACATTCAAAAATCTGGACACAAACAATCAACCTTAGACAACTCAAACTTTGCAACAAAATATCAAAAAATAATCTCATTCCTCATTTTGAACTTAGACTTTGCATTGTTCACCTTAGTCCTCATTTTGAACCTAGACTTTGCATTAATCATTTTAGTCCTTCATTAGCATTATCATCTTAGTCCACATTTGACACTTTGGCTTTGACAACATTGTCATCTTGCATTAGTCATTTCCCTTAGACATACATCATTATCACTTTGCATTTAACATCATGACATCCACCACCTTGTCTTCCCTTCACCAACATATTGATAGGCTTGCTAGTAAATTTGAATACCAATTACTCTGTAGAGATCAATACCAACAAGCCTTTGACCTTAGGAGACAATTCCTCCAAACCAACAATCAATTTCCTTCCTACCAACAATCCATGAGTCCTATTCCTCCATCCATCTACTCTCACTACCAAAATTTACTTAATACCATTCATAACATTAGTCCACAACAAACATCCATTACTCACCCTTATCCTAACTTTGACAAGGGAAACCAACTGTCCACTAGTCCATTCCAAGTCTCCATGTCATATGCTAGTCCTTCACCTATCAATCCTGTCAATGTCTACATGCCCTATCAACCATCTATCAACTCATGTCAAGTCCCCACATCATACCATATCAATCCAGTCCAAGTCTCCACATCCTATTTTAGTCAACCTTACACTAATCCAGTCCAAGACTCCATGGCATATCCGGTTGAAGTCCCCATGTCACATCCTAATCCAATCCAAGACTCCATATCATATCCAGTCCAAGTCTCCACGTCATACCCTTGTCCTTCATATACTAGTCTAATGCAAGTACCCATGTCATATCCTAGTCCTTCACATACTAGTCCAGTCCAAGTCCCCACGTCCTATCCTAGTTCGTCATTCATTAATCATTTTCAAGTCACCCCCTCACAAGCCACATCTAGTCATGAAAATTATATCATTACTCAAAGTCAAATCCCATTTAATAAACTTGAGGATACATGTCAAAATGAAAGCCCAAAGAATGACCTTATAATGTCACCCTCATGTCAAGGACAAGGTAGTCCATCCCATGACCCTATCTTACAGTCCATCCATGAAGTCCTTCAAGACAATCGTGCCATCCAAAACAAACCTCTCCTTGACAACGACTCTATTTCTGACTGTATCATCCACGACAACCCAATCTTTGACCAAGACCCCATCATTGACCAAGAAGTCCAAATCCATGAAAACCCCATCTTTGACCAAGACCCTACCATGGACCAAGAAATCCAAAATGATCCACTCCTTGACCTTTATGTCATTCATGATCAAACACTTGCCAACCCTATAAAGGCCTCGACTATTGACACTTCCCACGATGAGACACTTGCCTTCATGGGACACATAGATGATATTCCTCCAAAACAAGAATCATCCACTAGGGACATGCTTGCATATGATCAAGTTATAGCTAAAATCATTGGGCTCTATGACACTAAACATAATGATGGCTTCAAAATTTCATTGGAAGCACCGACAGAATCATCTGAACCTGACACGTCACACGATCAGACCAAAGATATCAGTTAGGAATATGTCCAACATGACAATGAAGCTAAGACATTTTATCAACTAGGGTCATCTATCTTTGTCAAAGCAGGCTTTCTTGCAGATGAAAATATTACAAGTGACAGTATCCACATACCTAATGATGGGTTAGCATATTGCTTTCAAAACAACAAATACCCCATCGCAAATAGAATCTGTCAAAGCATGCAATATCAAGGAAAAGGACTAGGCATACACAAGCAAGGCATTCTGGAACCAATACAGCTTCAGGAAAATTACAGACATCAAGGTCTTGGCTATTCCTCAGTTAGTAAATCAAACAATGTCAGTGGTACCTCCTCGATACTGGGGGCAACCTTGTCAGATACAAATGTCAAAATGGAGTCCATGAGAAATCCTTGTCATAAGATTGCTGCCAACACCCCCTCCACCCACACCATGAACCATCATTCCATCATAAATAAACCTTCCCTTTGGAACCAACAAAAACAAAAGTCTTATAAGTCAAAAGATCAAAATCAAATGTCAAAGGCCATTGAATCAAACAAAAGGACAAGTGGACAAATGAAATTAAAATGGAACCCAAATAAAGATGGATCAAACAAAGACACCAAGTCAAATACAAAAGTCAATCACAATGTGGAGCCACAAGACAAGAGGACTCCCACATATAAGACATGTCCACCTCCTTCAAAATGGTCATCAATCAAGGCATATAAAAGTGTTGGTTCCAAACACCATCCCTCCAAAATCCGTCATCCACCATCCCAAGTTTGGAAAATAAAAATTCATTCATCCAAATGTCCAAACAATCTTTCCACGTCTACCATCATTTGTCATAACCCTACATCTCGTCTAAAGTCCAATGCTCCCATGTCTCAAATCTGTCACATCTTGGCAGCAACTCTTTACCACAAGGACTCTCATGGAACTCTATCACGATGTGCATATCCTGATAAGGCCAACTCTAGTATCAGAAAGGACCACAATGACATTGATCAGTTGTATACAAGCGCTACAATCCTGACAAGACAACTACTTCAGACAGAACATTATTGGAATATCATGGCACCAATCTCTACATCGGCATCGTCAGTGAATTCAGAATAGGCATTGGTCATCTAAAGCATCTAGGCTATCCACAAAATAAAAAATACAAAAAAAAAATTGAAAAATGTAAAACATCATCACCCTAATGAAAACCTAGCAAACAAGCGTCTTGGTGACACCAAAAAAATCAAAAAGTCAAGAAAATAGTAAAGAGAAAAATTTCGTCCTACGGTGAAAACCCGGCAAACAGGCGCCCTGGATAAGTACCATGATGAAACTCTGGCAAATAGGCGTCATGTGTAAAATAAATCATCTGTGTGGACTCTTACACTTGGGGGCAAGTCATCTCATCTCCTAAGCCTTCCTCTTTGCATTGTCATCTGACCATTTAATCCATATCATTTCCACCTATCTTGGTCTTGACATAAAACTGGCACACATAAATCATGTTTTGGGAAAACTTTTGACATGCCTATCCTTTGGTCATACATTATCTATGAAACATTATGTCATTGACTGTCATAGTCTTATTGTCTTTATATGACATAGTCCTTGAAAATCATATGACAATTCCATTAGTCTCATGTGTCTCGTCCTTCAACAAGGCCACCTCTCATCCTTTCACATCAGTCACCTATCTTGGATTTCCCTTGTCAAACAGTCTAAGGATAATCATCATCCCATCTAGTCCTAACCAAGTCATTCCAAATGCAATGAGTCTAATCCATACAAGTGCATTATCCAAAATTTTACTTGACTGCGTTCCTGGCCCGGCTGTAGACTGCCATACTTTCGTCACATTATTTTCATCGTCCTCACATTGTTTCGGGATGCGTCCTTCCCACGTCAAATAATGTTTTCATCACCTATCAATTGGTATTCAGCTTGACTAGGGGAACAATCATGTTTGTCCTTGGATTCTCATGTGTAGGCATCAGTCATATGCATTTGTCACGATCCTCTTAAACGTCAAAATCCAAAAAAATCATAAAAAGACAAAAAGACAAAAACATCATAAAATGTCCTGAAAAAAGACAAAAACATCAGAAAATGTCCTGAAGAAAGACCTAAGAATCATAAAACGTCCTGAAGAAAAACACAAAAAACATCCAAATCAATGTCAAGATCCTAAAAAAGGAGTCAAATTCAGTCATGTCAGTCAGTCCATGTCATTGTCGAACTACGTTGTCTCTGCACATTTGCTATGTAGGCAAGGCCATCAGTTGATGAGTCCCCAAGACATTAGGTCAGTCCCCTTAGGTTGGTCCAAATAAAATCATGGCATTTGTCACAATCGTCACATTAGTCAAATAAGTCAGACGTAGTCAAACTCAGACACAAGACAGTCATTTGAAGCGCCAATGTCAAAGTTGGTCAAAATTAGACAGCACAGTCCAATCAATCATATAGTCAACATCAGTTTGTGATAGGGGAATATAATCGTTAAAAGATGAGCAACAAACTAAAGAGAGTGCAAATAACAAATAAAAACACCCTACACTTCAAGATTGGGCAAATGATGGACTTAACAACATAAAAATAGAACCTTTTACCTTGTAGAGTTGTTCTTTGGTTGGCCCTTCGATTGTAGATGAGATGTATGCTCCTTGATGGCAAGTAGATGCAAGATAGTTGGACAAAATGGATGCAAATGGCTAAGTGTAGATTGAGAAACAAAATTGCAAGAGTTTGGCTAGCAAAATGATCTCCTCCTAAATGAGAGAAAAAAGGGGGTATTTATAGGAATTTTGAGAATTCCAAGAAGAAATGGACGGTTGAGATTGATCCCCCACATGGCCAAGATGTAGGGCTATGGTGAGTTGAGAACTCACAAGCCCTCACATCTTGACATGTGGCAAGGGGAGAGGTTTGAGAAAGATGAGGTGGAGATGAGGTGTAAGGGAAGTACATGACATGGATGTACTTCAAATTACCATTGGGATTTGGTCAAGATATCCTCATAAAGGATTTCCTTGTCCCATGTGGGTGAGAGGACATGTGAGGAATTAAAAATTTCTCAAATATCCTCATGGGGAGAAGGGAAAGAATAAAGAATTTCTTTGAGTGCATTGGGGAATTAAAAGTGAATTAAAAATTCACATGGGGAAGTGGAGTGTCTTGTCCAAAAGGGGAAGGCCTTTAATAAGGTTGACCAAGGACACATGTCATAAAGGACGTAAGGGGAAGAGAATTTAATATTCCTTGAAAGATGAGAGTGGAATTAAAATTCCTCAAAGGACTTTGGGAAGACAAAAGAATTAAAAATTCCTTGGGGGATGGGAAGAGTTGACTAAAGGGGGTGATTAGACAAGTTGATGAGGGGTTAGAGGAAGGTTAGGTGGCTAAGAAGAGATTAGAGGCCAACTTGCAAAAGTTGGAGGATGTGACACCTCCTAATCAAGGATTAGGCATGTGCACATCCTAATGATGATATTAGAAGAAGGATTATGATTAGATAATAAAAGATGGATGATGTGACATAAAGGGAATTAAATAAATGGAATATTTATTTAATTTATTTGATGAAAGGAGGATTAAAGAGATAAGGTATTATTGATTAAATACCTTAGGGTTTGGTAGAATTAAAGTTATTAATTAAATAATAGTAGTATTACTTAATTAACGAAAATAAGACAAAAGGGGATGAATTTGGATAAATTAATTGTCCAAATTTAGATGTATATATTTTTCCCCTCTTTGAGATGGTGTTACGAAGTAGCATCATTTCAAAGATCATTAAAACATAGAACCTAGAAGAATATGGTTAGATTGGGAAAGATGCCCTAGTCATTCCTTTGAATGATTAGGAAGGGAAAAAGATGATGAAAATTAGGGATGAAGGATGCCCCCTCGAGAGGACATGTGGGTTCAAGAGAACACAGGTGGGCTCTCGAAATGGAGGAGATGATGCAAGGGAAGAGTGATGAAGGAGATGAGGAAGATGATGCAAAATGAAGATGATGAAGCACAAATGGGTGACAAAAGGTGATGTTTCCCCAGTCAAGGTACAAGCCAAAAGGGGGTTGATGAGGGATGGAGTGTTGTCAATGAGGGATCTCAAAACAACACGAGGCCAGGGAAGGATACATCCCATTGAGTTGTATTGATGAGGGAAGGATACATCTCCAAAACACCACTAAAGGATTGGGAAGGATACCTTCTGATGATGATGAAAGTGTTGTTGATGAGGGAAGGATACATCCCAAAACAACACCAAAGGGATAGGGAAGGATAATGATGGATGATGAGGATGATTATGATGGTTCAAGGTTGGTAACAAGACTGGGGATAAGACCAAGGATTTTATTAGAGTATTTGTGTGAGGTGTGATTCGATGAGGATAAGATTGAGATGTGAGAGAGGATGGAGAATGATG
>VDFB02094824.1:0-28257 GCA_007258455.2 Sequoia sempervirens
TACCTTCAAAGTAGTCGTATGGTCAAGATGGGTGTAGTCATATATTGCTATTTTGATCTAACCAAACCTTCATATCCAGTTAATAATAATATTTAGATAGAAATCAGACGTGCTACCCCTTGCCGCTGATATTAAATTTCACCTTCCCCAATATTAATGTTACTAACCAACCTAGCATGATGATTATTCTGAAACTAAATGCAGAGACTTTGGCTTACGCTCAAACTGCAATGCATTTGTTACACTCGAGGCAGCCAAGGGATGGGACCTTAGGGTGATCCGGACAGCACAAAGGCCGCGTCCAATCAATATTCTTGTCAACCACAATGAATAACAGTCACCTCTAACAGAGGGTCTTTTGTTTCCTTTATGCCTCCTCTCTCTCTATGGTTGTCCTTTCAAAGAATAAGCAAAATAAGGAAACAACAGACCTATGAAAGTGATGAAAGAGCTTTACGACAAGTGGGAGAGAAATGTAGATTTGAGAAGTTGAGAGTAATGGTGGATACTTGTCAACTTGTAACACTTTATTCTCATCTTTACTCTCCTGATGTGCTAGACAGTTATGAGCTTTCAGAGAACCTACTACTGGGGCTATCATTGCAATCATTGTGACAGTGGAAGAATGGTGATGGTGAGAAGATAAGGACTATGTTGTGATGCACATGTGAGAAATCTTCGGGACAGTCATAAAGACTATCATAGGGAGAAACAAGAAACATAGGAATGCAAGTAGATGCCCAGCTACTTGAAGAGGCAGAAAAGAATGCTTTGTCAGACTATAGTATATCATAGCTGGTTCAAAAAAACTGTGCTGCTCTGAACATTTTCAAAACTACAACTAGGTTGGGTGTGTGGTATTTAGGATTGCAGGAGCAAAAGTAATGACCACACTTGTATCACAAACAAAATTTAAGAATTATAGAGAGAGATTGTCTGTAAAAGCTGCCGTGGATATCTCCAGTTCAAATCTCAATTCAAAAAATGTGAGCAGGATCACCATGTTCCCTAACCTGGCTGGTTTGGTGACAGATGGTTCAAGAGGGCCTATGTTGTCATCAAAGCAGAAAGTGTATGGTGTTGTGCTGAAGTAGGCCGCCATGATGAAGAAAGAAGGAAAGGGCCGGTTATTGGATGTGAAATCGATTAAGGTTTAACAAAGAATAGAATACATATGTCATCCTAAAGAAATCGTGTAACATGAGTGTAGAAATATAATATTATTTTATGAATAAATTGTATAATGTGAAATATGCATATATATGTTTTTTATTAATTTCTCCCTTTTGATCGATTTATCTTTCACACTGGGCATATGAAATCTACCCAACAAGATAGACCTTTGAGCATGAGAAGGGAGATGGGAGATCAGAAGCTTGTGATGACACTATTTTCACAAGAACATGAGGAGAAAAACTAGTAGAGTGCCAACCTTAGAGCTTCAACAATCAAGAAAGTGTTGTGAAATGAAGTGTGGATTGCTTAAGAGAGACAAATTGAGTGTCTAGAGAAAGAAGAAGTTGGATTGAATGAAAAAGATAGATATTTGAAGGCGAATAGAAGCCCAAAAGAGCCATTCAAGCTCATTCAAGGGCACAAGGGTGATACTCTTCATCGCCAATGGAGAAGTGTAATGCCTCTACAAATTTTAGAGGTGGGAATCGTGTTGGGACGACAACATGTTGCACAAACATCTGTTTGTCGCGCTAGTGTCTCCAAAAAAATTCCCCCATCGTCACTACACACCGCCGCCAAGTGGATGGAAAGCAGATGGATGAGGTGGAATAGCATTTTTGGGTTTGATTTTCCTATGGTAAGGGTGTAAATCGGGAATTTACGTGCGGTGTAAATTCTCTTGCCGAACTATTCACAAAATCCTCCGACTAAATTAATTAATTGGTTGATTTAGGCTAATTAATCCCCATTACCTTACCCTCCAATGTTTAATTTTACTTTATCCCTTAATCATTGTCTATTTAATCATAGTCATTGAAATTGAGCACATGGATCACAATCTAAACTTGTCATCATGTGACAAGTATCCCTCCCACCTTTTTCCTCTCATATACAAAAGGATGCAAAAGTCTACATTTTTAGAATTGGGAGAAAAGGGCATGCGTACACCCCAACTGTACACAGCTGCGTAATATCGTTTGTGTTGGTACCTACAGTGTAAGAATTATTCCTTAGTTTTTGAAAATAACTTCTTAAAATAGTTACACATCCATTTTTAATTTATTTTTTATAGCATCAATTGTGATGGTACTTACAATGTAATAATTAGTCCGTAGTTTCTTAAAATGGGAGATGATTGATCTTAGAGTCTAAGAATTAGTCTGTAGTTTCTTAAAAGGGGAGATGGTTGATCTGATAATTCATAATTGAATGAAATGCATTTTTTAGATTTAAAAATCCATAAATTATGTGATATCGTATCAACACACAAACAAAACATATAAAAAAGAAGCATACTGAAGTGGCATCATTTGATGATGTGAACCTCAACTTTAATTATAAGCAAGGATCTTATTATGTAAGCTACTATAAAAAAACTGTTATTTGAAATTACCATTTATTAATTTGAGAGGTACAACATTAAAGTGCTCAACTATTAGGCAGGTCATCTCGAGTATGAATACATTTTCAAACAATACAAGATATTTTATTATTTGAATTGTAATTTTTACAAATTTGAAAAGGACCCACCAATCAGACACTCTCATTAAATAAATTTATGAGGTGCAACGTAAATGAATCGAATTTTACCATGACTGATAGGTGCATGCGCCAGAACTACACTTTTCATTTCTAACACCTAATCATTTGCAGTAATAAATTTAAAATATGGAAAAAAAATATAATTTTAAATCATGCTTGATTTGTTTTTTTTTAAATCCAATTTACAATTACTCTTAAAATTGAAGATTAGGCAAGAAATAACCCTCTAAACTTGTAGAGGCAATTCAATGACGGGCTCATCAAGCACCAATGGGGGTTACATTATCTTCTTATAATTGTTTCTTTTTTGTGGATACAATTTTAAAGATTTTATAACACCGGAAAAACTACCACATATAGAAAAGGATTGAATATTACTAGACTTGGCAGCTTTGACATTAGGATACACTTTGTTGATTTATAATTTGAAAAGTAGTCAGCATTCAATTTTTTCAGACCGTCACCTGTAAAGGATAATTCAAAGCTTTCATATTCCGTGTACTGCCACACTCGAATAGCTTTGAAATTCGACATCATATTTAAAAAGCTTCCCTCAAATGTAAAATGTGCTTCAAATGTGTGGTTTGAGTTCAGAGCAGTACTATATCATCTAAGATTCTAGGCAATCATTATACAGACTTGAACATCTGCTAAAAGAAAATTTAACACCTGAAAAATATATAAACAATATATAGCTGCTGATTGGTTGATTCTAACATCAACAGATCATATTTTCCTGTAGGTACAGGTAAGATTTGGAATTCAAAATTAATTAATGGTCAATACATTGAAACATTGTGCAAATATTAGCTGGACGGGCTAAGGATTTAACTGTATAAGAGTCTTGCATTAGCTCATTTGGTGAAAAGAGTGCTAAATTTTTGAATTTAGATTATTATAACTTGCAGTGATTTAATAATCCCCAAAGATTTTGTCAATTCAAGACAACTTGAAATAGCATAGCATTACACAGAGTTTTAAGAAGTTTATACCATTGTCAAACCATGAGAACATACATTATCTCTATCAGTGTGCCCCAGTATATATTTTTAACACGATCCCTTAATCAACTATAATTTTTTGTTATATTGTCATTAAATGCTTTGCATAGTTGCCTAGAAAATATGAACACTCGAGTACAGTTGAATATTAAAAAAAGAGTGACAATGCAGGGAAAAAGAGCTAAACAAATGGAAGTTTCTGCAAATGGCCTCTAGTTCTTTATCGCAATAAGATACATAATTTATATTAATTGAAACAACTAGTTCAACCCAAACCTTAAATCGTGTGGTAAGCACACAATGATAAGCTAAACAAGAAAGCCAGTGGAGTGTAATATAGGTGGAGTACAATTATTTTTTCCTATGAAAAGTACGCTTGTTTAAAGATTATACTTCTGAAAAATAAGGGTTGCACTAAAACGGAGCAAATCTTACGGTATACCTATTTTAATATTACTGTCTATAAAGGCATGGGTGTTAAACTACTATTTAGCCAGACAATTAATAATCAAAGTTGGAACAAAACAAAATGCTTCAACAGTCAGGAATAATACTTGCTCACGGAGCTACAGATTGCATTAAATATTTGAGTTGTACTGATTTGACTACTGGGAGAACTGCTGGTTTCAACCACAACACTTTGACCCTGAAGTCGCAAGTATTCACAGATATCTTTTCTATAGCGCTCTTTTTCTTATATACCACGCTCTTGATAAGGCTGCCATAAAAAACAAATTAATATAAACACAATATAAACATTTTGTATATATGGTTATAAGTAAAACACTAATTTTGTCATCTACATACAAGTTTTTCATTCTCATAGCCAGTTCTGTTCCGCCTTGGTGCATTAGGATCCTTCCTAATCATTGGTTTCTTTTTCCGCCTACGTTCAATCTGATGTTCCGTGATAGAGGCTTTGAGCTCATTACCCATGCTATTCATAAAGGGAGATACAATTGCATGTTGTGGTAAAGTGCTGGGAGGAACATGGTACAAAACACCCCTCATTCTCTCTGTCCCAACTGTCGCATTGACTAGGTAACCATGCTCAAATTTTCCATCAACACAGCCAGTAACAATACTTCCAATAGATAATGTTGGGTAAACTGCATCAAAGTTGCATTTATGATTAAATTTATTAATATGCACAAATGTTTACAATAATAATACAAAGGGAAGTCCCTAATCAATGTATTATTTAAAATATTCGTTACAAGCAAGGACCTCCAAGTGCTTGGGGAGAATCAATCTTCTGCTTTTTCATATCTACGGATCCAGAAAACAACTGGCCACATTGGAACAGATTTTTACGAGGGCCAGTTGTTTTCTGGATACGTGGAAGAAGCACGAATATCCCTCCAGATATTAAACAAGTGAGCGAGCTGGCCGGGAAAGTAGAGGAGAAGCAGCAGGCTTTGATCTGGTGCTCCAGATAGTTCTATCATTCTCTAGTGCTATCAGGCTCAGATCTGGCATTCCAGATAGGAGAAGAAACTACTTAGAGAAAGAAGCTGAAGGGATGGAAGATAAATCTGAGAAGGAAGTTGAAGGGATGGAAGATAAATCTGGGAAGGAACTTGGAAAGATGGCAGATAACATCCCCAATAGTTATAACCCTACGCAGACAAAATGTTAATTACTGACCCCCAGGGTACTACAGTAGCTCTCGACGCCTGGCAAAATCAACCCAACAACGACGATTCCGATGATCTCAGATGATCTCATGACGGAATCCAAATCACGCCGAAATTTACGAAAGGGAGAAGTGACGGTCGTGATTCCGATGAGCACCGGTGAAAGCTCATGAACAACGCAGCCAAAAGACAAAGTCATAGTTAGAGGGTTACCGTTGGTTTAAAGCCGAATCAGAGAACAATAATAACATCTACCCACGTTCATGTTGAATGCCGCATTCATAGAGCTGACCACCGATAATCTCGACTCAATCACTGTGCTGCGCCGCAATTGATATCATACCACCGAAGCTCATTGAGTCTCCTCACGTGACTATTAATCTTACTGTTGCTGTACATTTCGATTTCTTGGATGGCTCTGTCTCCGTCAGTTTTCATGGTTTGGTGAGTTCAACTGTTCTCTGATATTGTTTTCATAATATGTCATTTTGCTAATGGTACTAATAATCAAAAAATTCTAGAAAGTCGGGTTAGTGTTCATCGTAGCGACTTTAAAAATAAAATAAAATGTGTCAAGATGGAACTTCTGATTCTCGCAAGTAATGCTTATATCTTTAGAAGACATTTTCAACATCGAAAAGCCCGATAGGAAATAGAAACCCATATCTCTACCAGTTCCAAGAAAAAAAGCGATCTAATAGATTGTCAAATTCCCCTTCAGTGAATGTACGCATTCTAAAGTCAGAGAAGGTTCATCATCTCCAATGCTTCCATCTGCTTCATTTCTTGAACATGCGAATAGAACCAATTGTGCTCCAAGCCTCAACTCAGTCACCACGGTAGAATTACTACTGAATGACAGCACTATCGTTCATTTCATTGTGTAAGATATTTATAGACTAATCTCAAGAAAATAGGAAAGACCTACTCTAACTACTCAACCAATACACAAAGAATGATCAATACATCATAAGTTGGAGTAGGTCTTTCCCATTTTCTTGAGATTAGTCCATAAATATCCTACACAAGGAATTGAATGATAGTGTTGTCATTCTGTAGTGATTCTACCGTGGCGACCAAGTTGGGGCAGGGAGCACAATTGGTTCCATTCATCCGTTCAGAAAATGAAGCAGATGGAAGCAATGGGGATGACGAACCTTCTCCACTGGTGGGCGCGGAACTACTTTCAGAATCTGACAGATGTTTTCTCCTAGTTTGTCCTTTTCCCTTTTCGAACCAGTAGAAGATATTGGTTTCTTCCCTATCGAGACTTTCCAGCATTGAAAAAGTCTTCTAAAATTTCCTTCTGCACAAGAAGGGGATTCCATCTTGACCATATTTTATTTTATTTTTGAAGTCCTTACATGAAACACTAACTACAAAGTTTCTAGAATTATTGATTAGTAGAACCATTGTAAATGACTGCAAACCTATAGAAACAATATCAAGAGCTGGTTGAACCACCAAACCATGAAACAAATTTATCAAACAAGAACCATCCAAAGAGAAAAGTTGGAGAAATAACACAGCAATAATAAATGCTAGAGATTGGCATAATTATGCAGAGAGACTAAAAATTAACTTCAACTGAGTATATTAAGTCAAATTGCAGCGTAGCTTTACTAATTAAAATCAAGATTATACGATTGAATTCGGCTCTACGAATCTGAAGCATTTCAATATAAACATTGAACTAAAATGTTAATGATTGTTCCTACAATTCAACTTCGTAGCAATAGCCCTCTAGCGGCGGCATGTCGTTTAGCTACATTGTTCATGAAAACCCTTAGAGTTGCACTCTCCATCAAGTCCCCTACATTGCATCACCTCTCTCCCTTTCATGTAGAATTCGCTGTGGTCGGCCTCATCTAACTCTGAATCATCTAGGGAGTCATCACAATCATTTTGTTGTTGGGATTGATTTATCAAGAACATCCATGAAACTACTGTAGTACACTCAAGATCCAATGGTACTACGTGTCTCTGTCAAGGTATGCTATTAGGATTATCTACCATCTTTCCAAATTCCTTCCCATATTTCTCTTACATAACTTCAACTTCCTTCTCAAATTTATCCCCGATCCCTTCAACATCTTTCTTTGAGTAGATTCTTCTCCTATCTGGAACGCCAGATCTGAGCCTGCTGCTTCTCCTCCATTTTCCCACCCAACTCGCTCAATTGTTTAATATCTGGAATGATATTCGTGCTTCTTCCACGTATCCAGAAAACACCATGCACATTTATATATTCTAAAGTGAATATTAACTATATGAGAAGCAAATGAGTATGCATAAACCTTTGGTTGTGTTGGAGAAAATTGGCAGATGCATGGCATAATCAATAATCAATGTTAACCGTGTCCAATATTGTGCTAATAATTAATGTTTGATATCCGAGAATACAATTATTATGAGAAAGTAAAAGTTTTGAAATTATTATTATTATTTTTAAAAAATATTTACATAATGATTTAAAAATCTATATTCCCACTAGAACATGACATTAAAGGGTTGATGAGGTTAAAAGTAAAATATATTAACAAGTATTTCTAACTAACAAATAGAGGTCTACAGACGCTAACTATCTTTTCCAACTTATAAAAGAAAGCAAAAAGCCCCAAGACAAATTTTTGGATAGCGTCAACTAGATTTTGGCGTAAAAAACGTACACAAAATGCAGATTTTGGACGTAAAATATATACAACATAGATTTAAATGCTCAGAGTCAATGTAATCTGATCTGCTAATGCTATGACTGAAATGTTCAAACCTGTAGCTTATATCTGCATGTATAATTGATGTCAAGCATCTGTAAGCTCATGCTAAGTCTGAATATTGTGATTCTTCAAATCTAATATACATTTCTGAGTATCATCTGGGACAAATCTGTAGGTGGCTATATCCTTTTTCTGCTGTGTTTCACTTCATTCTAAAACAAATCTGTTAAATGAAAGCTCGGTTCTGTGGCTTCGTGTATGGGTTTTGTGTATGGCTTGCAATGGCTGCCTCTAAAACCCTCAATCTTGTGACAGCTGGGTACCATAGTTGCCAATAAACTCCATAACAGGAACATGGACTGCGTACCCATCCCTATATCCACAATTTTTGGTGACTACATTTATATATAATACAACTGTCTCCTTATTAATTTACTCATGTACCCTAATTTGATTAGCATCCCCATCCCTGTACTGGTACATGCACCCCTTCGTGTCCTGATAACTATGTTGGGAACATTTAGTAAGTGGTCTGAAGGCATGCAAATGATCATATAGATTAAAAGACCATCATGTTTTACAGTTTGGTTATTCCTCATTCATAGGCTAGCTATACGAAAAGGAAGTGAATAACTCAAGTATGTATTATCTTCGCTAATCTCGATCAAGCTTGTACAGGAAAAAGAAAATAAAACTAGACTTTGAACTAAGTTAACCAGTAGCCCAAATTTAGCATGTTTAAAAGTTCAATGCCTTCTCCCCATTAGTGACCATTGTATTTTGTCACAAATAACAATTGCCAAGAAGTTGATTTTTCTGATGGTCAAATGCGTATAAATTAATGAGGGCTTATGGAACTGGTGTCAAGAAAAGTTTTCATAATGAGCATGGGCTTCCTTCTGCTCGGTTCAACATTTCAGAGCCTTCAGCTGCACATATGGAGTATGACGTTTATTCTGGGTTAAAGCGGGTTGATGATAAATGCCTAGCGTCGCCAATAACTTAGAGTGAACCTGCAAAAAAATAAAAACAAAAAAAATAATGATATCTTTTCCTTTATATGCAAGGAACATACCTTCAGAGTAGTCGTATGGTCAAGATGGGTGTAGTCATATATTGCTATTTTGATCTAACCAAACCTTCATATCCAGTTAATAATAATATTTAGATAGAAATCAGACGTGCTACCCCTTGCCGCTGATATTAAATTTCACCTTCCCCAATATTAATGTTACTAACCAACCTAGCATGATGATTATTCTGAAACTAAATGCAGAGACTTTGGCTTACGCTCAAACTGCAATGCGGTTGTTACACTCGAGGCAGCCAAGGGATGGGACCTTAGGGTGATCCGGACAGCACAAAGGCCACGTCCAATTGATATTCTTGTCAACCACAATGAATAACAGTCACCTCTAACAGAGGGTCTTTTGTTTCCCTTATGCCTCCTCTCTCTCTATGGTTGTCCTTACAAAGAATAAGCAAAATAAGGAAACAACAGACCTATGAAAGTGATGAAAGAGCTTTAGGACAATTGGGAGAGAAATGTAGATTTGAGAAGTTGAGAGTAATGGTGGATACTTGTCAACTTGTAACACTTTATTTTCATCTTTACTCTCCTGATGTGCTAGACAGTTATGAGCTTTCAGAGAACCTACTACTGGGGCTATCATTGCAATCATTGTGACTGTTGAAGAATGGTGATGGTGAGAAAATAAGGACTGTGTTGTGATGCACATGTGAAAAATCTTCGGGACAGTCATAAAGACTATCATAGGGAGAAACAAGAAACATAGGAATGCAAGTAGATGCCTAGCTACTTGAAGAGGCAGAAAAGAATGCTGTCAGACTATATTATATCATAGCTGGTTCAAAAAAACTATGCTGCTCTGAACATTTTCAAAACTACAACCAGGTTGGGTGTGTGGTATTTAGGATTGCAGGAGCAAAAGTAATGACCACACTTGTATCACAAACAAAATTTAAGAATTATAGAGAGAGATTGTCTGTAAAAGCTGCCGTGGATATCTCCAGTTCAAATCTCAATTCAAAAAATGTGAGCAGGATCACCATGTTCCCTACCCTGGCTGGTTTGGTGACAGATGGTTCAAGAGGGCCTATGTTGTCATCAAAGCAGAAAGTGTATGGTGTTGTGCTGAAGTAGGCCGCCATGATGAAGAAAGAAGGAAAGGGCCGGTTATTGGATGTGTAGTCAGACTTGGTGCCTATTGGGACCTTGCAGATCCTTGATGAAGCTTATGAGCGCTGCCGGGAAGTCTGTGCTGAGAATGCGAATGCTTACTACATGGGTACTATTTTTCCTACTAATGTATAGTTTTCTTTTCTTACTTGGTAAATTGTAAACGAATCTTTATCATCATTTCAATTCAATACTTCTTATCCAAGAAGTGGCTTACAGATCAAAATAAAAAATGAAAAGTAAAAAACCCAAAAAGCAGAATGTAAATCAGGTATCGAAGGCTCCCTGATTGTTGAGCTTGTCCAAATGAAAAGAAGCGTGGGTGGGTGTCACTTCAACGCCTTTCTCCTATAGAGTTGCTACGTTGCCTCCAGTCCACTGCAAACATAACCAAACAGAATATCAATTCAAGTTAGTGTGAGGCTCTGAAGAGCCTTTAAGCTTCAAGATTGAGAGGATGGTACTGACCCAATTTGCTCAGCAACAATTTAAACTAAACCAGTCAAAATCTCTGAAGGGCTTTTGGAAACGGTCTCTGTTCTTCCCTTTACTTCAAATTCCAATCCAAAACTATGTACACAACGCCTTCATCCATGTGAGAGAAATATAAGTTTTCTTAACATTTATTGCTAACAGTGAAGTTTTGGTGGCCGAGTAAATTGGAGGGCAAGAACGGAGACCCCAAAAAAGGTGTGGAATGACACAAGCGTAGCCAGAGCCAGAGCCATACCTGGTGACATAAGGCAACATCCAAAATCTGCATTTTATGTACGAACCTAAGACAGGTAATTGAAAAGAATTTCTTACATTTAAATTATGTAGGCTATCTATTATATATATTTTTAGTGAACTTGATGTGAATATTTACCTTCATTATTTATTCCTTTCTACATTTGTTTTCTATATTTGATTTCTTACACTATCTAACATTTTCTCCTTTACTTTAGTTATTCTTGACTACTTTAGCATCATACATTAGATTTAGCCTCTAGACAATTATTTACTTTCTAATCATGGTACCAACACATTCTTATAAAACTATTAAATTTCAGACAACTAAAAATACATGTGATATATCAGTACAAAAATTATATGTGGACTTTCCTTCTTTTTTCCTTTTGCACTCATTAGTATAATGTCCTAGTTTATCATATTCATAAAATTTTGGCCTTTTGGTCCTTCCTCTTTCTATGGTACCTCTATTATTATTGTGGTAGCCTCCCCTACCACCTCCTTCTTGATAGTTATCATGGCAACTCATGTAGGGACTTACACCTTGAATTTGTAGTACCACACAGTGTATATTGTTAAGTGGTGCTATACTTTCTCTTAATTAAAGTTCTTGCTAGCCATGGGCCAAATAGAAATTTAATTCTCTTATAGCTAAACCCTATGCTCTATCCATACACATATCCAAAAAATTATTCCCTACTCAATTCATGAGCCATTGGTTCATATTCATCTTTTTCATAAAGTAACATCAAATACATATTTGTGTCATGTTTATCCCACTTTTTATTTTACAGTATATACTTACTATCATTCTAGGGAATTTCTCAAGTTCCCCTCTTAGTTGGGTAGCCCTCTTGGTATCTTTAATTATCAAACATGCATTCCTTATATGCTCTTCCTTACTATTTAAAATTTTAAACAAAATTTTACATCTTCTAGGTGGGGGCGAAGTATCAAAATTCTCACCTTTCATTATAATTTCTTAAGTTTTGGTTGTGACATTACATTTTCCAACTCTAATTTAAAATGATCAATTTCATCATTTCCTACTACATTGTTCTCCCATATATTTGACTAGGATTCTCTTACGGTGATTAATTCTACCACATTCTTATAGAAGAGGAAATATTCCCATATATTTTTACTATATAATGTGAGGAGTTAACCCTAAAATAAACACTTAATTCATTTCTATTTTTTCAAGGTTTCTTCTAGTCTTATAACCATACTTTGGAATCAATGTTCATAATATTTTATTGATTCCTCCTTAGTTTTTTTTATCTTCCATATTTTATTGATATTTTTATTCATACATTTGGTGAGTGGAAATTTTTCAAAAACAAGTCAATTATTTCCATGTTTTATCATGCTTAGTGTAAGATTTAATTCACCATCTTAGTGTCTCATCATTGAGGGTCTATAAAAATTATATAATTGGGTTTTGTTATCATTAATGCCAACCCCACTCTAATGAAAGTCCAAGGTAAAGAGATTTATCCTTGGTGTATTTAGTAAAAGTATGGATATTAATCATATGTGCTCCATATTTCTAGAGGAGGTAAAAGTGTTGATTTATTTTGTATGGTTAGGGATTATCCTTTCTCCTAATCTATTCTCTACTCTTGGGTGAGATGTAACTAGTGCTTGCACCTCAACAAGGTGCAATGGTTACGCCGATAGTAGGATATACTTGGCAATATATTGAAGGGCAAGGGAAAAAATTGCAAGAAAATGTAAATTGCTTTTCTTAAGACTAACAATTTATAGCAAAAGTCAATTGATGATAAGATACCTTGGTGATGGGATGCCAGAAGATTTGAAAATGAACAAATGGAACTTTATATAAGTCGGTATGCTATGAAAATGAACAAATGGAACTTTATTTAAATCAGTATGCTATGCTAAATGGTTTCACAACATAATGTAACATACCTTAACATAATGTACAATTGTTGTTGGTTAATGATATACCTTCTCACTAACTCAAGAGATCGGTTACGTATAATACAATTGTTGGTGCTTGACAATGAGGTTCTATGATATATGCCATTTGTCTTCAAGACCTACAAAACAAAAGCAATAGAATGGTTAGATGTGTTGATCAAGCGTCGAATTATGGAAAAAAAAACTTGTAGCTTAACTAAATAGCCAAAATACATAATTATGTAAGAGGAAAATTAGAAATATTTTAAGCACTAATTTATTTTTGAGTTGTATAATGATTTCTACATATTTAATTTATAGTATTACTACTATTAGGAAAAAAAATTCTCAATGTATGAACAAAATTACCATAAGAAGTTAAATATATAAGAAATTGAAAATTTATAGTTGAGGGAAATCAATAACAATTTAGTTGCTCAACAATGCATAATATCTATTACTCACGATAAACAAAACATACAAGAGTATTATTTAAAAGAAATGATTTCCAAAGGTATATCCTAAATATTGATGCTACTTATTTATTAACCCAAGATTTTTGCTAAAGAGATTTTACTCTTCCTTTCATTTTGAAAAGGATTGTTTATTTTCTTTTTCAAGAACAAAACAATTACCACACATTGAATGCATATGTGCAGTCAAGCCACCGTGATTGGACTAACAAGATCCTAATCAAATAGGGTTCAATTTTTATAGCTTAGCATATTTAGCTTAGAGGCTAACTTTTAACAAGCAAAATAAAATGAAGCAATATAGAGTCAGATGTTGGTGGCATCAGTAAGAATCATATATAAATTAGGAAATCCTCAAAGTTGTCATAGAATAACTTATTTTTCTACAAAAACTCTTCCATCTACATTTCACCTAGGTAGCATGGATTCTATAGCATACACTTCTTTCCTAGTGCTATTTAGCATGGATTTTATGGCATACATTTTAATTATCCTTAATCTCCCTTTAAGAAAATAGTGATCAAATCTGGGTGACTTTATGAAATGCAAAGGATAATTAAAATGACTTTAATGGATAATAGATAACTTTGGAAAATTTATATCATCAGACCATACCAGTAATATCAATACAGCAAATAACACAATGATCATCCAATTTATAATCACAAATATGTTTGTGCTACTTCCTTTTTCTGATATACCCCAATTGGAGTTGTTCAAGGCAAGTGATATTCTCTTATGCCTTCTCTTGATCATCTTTTAGACAATAATGTCCTTAGGACAATTTGGATGAATCCTTTTTGGAAAGGGGATATCTAAGAAGCTGCCACACGAAGAAGATTCATTATGCTAGCCCTTCCTTTGCTATTCATAAAGGGTTAATTCTCAAATATAGAAATAGTGGTGTTTTCAAATCCCACAAGGCATTGATGTAGTCAATTGCTCAAACTCCATGAGGCAATGAAATAGTGGCGTAGTCAAATCCCACAAGGCATTGATGTAGTCAATTGCTTAAACTCCATTTTACATATTGGGCAAAGACACAACCATTTTTAAAAAAAAATTTAAACCACAACATGAAAACCACTAATAGTTGATAGCCATGCATTAGCATGGCATGTAAACTATACACATTGAATTGGTGCCTCATGCAACCTCGTTGCAAATGTGCTCCTCAAGATTAACATTATTATTTAATTACCATAAATTTTCTATTAATTAAATTCAACAATAAGTCTTTAATAATTATCATCATTGATTGCTCACCAGAGAAATAATACTATTATTTGATCCTTGTTGTATATTTTCCTCATTATTTTCCAAAGGGAAATAATAATATTATTTCCACAATTTGAACATTTATAATATCCTCATTCTCCTTAATGATATTATTATCATTTCCATAATATAATTAATATTATTATGGAGTTACCCTCCATTTAAAATTAATCCATTTTATCAAAATTAGTATTAATATTAATATCATATTCACTCATAGTTACTAATTTTCAACACCATATTTACTCATAGTTATAAATTTTGAACACCATATTTACTCATAGTTATTCATTTCCAATACCATATTTACTCATAGTTATTCTATTTCTATGTTTATGTTATTAAAAGATTACCTCCTCGTTAATCCCTTTTAAATATATTATGTAAATGTTATTGAATATTTAACAACAATATAGTTGTTCCATCATTGAATAAAAAATAATAATAACATTATTGAGATTAAATCTAAATGTTGTTGAATATTTAACAATGTAGTTGTTTGATCATTAAATAAAAACGAATAATAATATTATTAAGATTAAATTTAATTTTGAACAAAATACTACACTATTGTTAATTGATCATTGACAAACATTATCTTTATGGATATCGCATCAATGTTTATACTTTAAAATGATAACATTATTTAAATAAACTACTAATATTTCATTTAAGACTATTTCTAGTATTATAATCATGTTAACCTCTATTGCTAAAATAACAATTAAAACTCATGATCTACATTAATATTTTTATTGCCTTGATTATTATTTTATATACTGGAGTTTCCCATGATATCATGATTTCTTCTTAAAATTGATAATATAATATTATACTAAATATTAAATGTAACAATATTAGTGATATAAGTATCATTTTTAATATTTGATTATTATACTCTAAATTTGTAATATAATATCATGCCCATTATTATCACTAATTTTATTAGTGATGTAGATAATAAAATTTAGATTGCATTTAACATTAGTATCCAATCTAATAACTCAAATCTAAATAAAAATATTCATATTAATAAAATACTAATATTAATAATTTTACTCATATCAATATATCAATATTAACAATATTTTTTATTATCCGGACAAAAGCCACAACAAAATAATAATAATAATAAAATTTAACAATATTATAACCAAATATCGATCAATGACAGTTAATATTTTATTTGCTGGATCTTCTTTCAAACAACGGTGATTAATTTCATTGATTAAAAAAATGGCAAATTAATTCTGTAAATTACCTATTCACCTCAATCTTTCAGATCTAATCCCACTATATGAACTCTCTACCAACATCTTTTTTTTTTCTCGCCCAAAGTCCATACTCTCTGCTACATACGTTCTCTTTATTTTTTAATAAAATAAAAAATCAGTGAAATAATTAGCCAATCTCACTATAACCCATTCTATCTGCTGTGCTTATCAAACCTTCTCTTTTATTTTCCTATATTTCCCATCATGCTACGGAATGATTGAGCGGCAGAATTAATGCGCTATACTAGTGCATTAATTTTAGTAACTTCCAAGGTAAACAATAAATAAATTTTCTATATAACTTTTAAACTCATGTGCGTCTTCAAACCTAAATAGGAATGCAGATTTATCACTTGTATTGCACTTGTTATAGGATAAGTGTACCACGTACCCAACCGAGTCCTTCAGGTGCCACGTTTGGAAGACTAAGCTTTCTTTTTTGCCCTTTCTTAATTTATTTGGATTTAATTTTCTGTTGGAGTCCGCTGGCCAATGCTATTTTAATTTAATTCTCTCTTTTATTCTATTCACGCCGTAACTCTTTCTGCTGCACGGTGAGGAAAGAAGGCGGTGACTTGGAAGTGACATTAGAGAGGCGTTTTGAGCTTCTTTCTCACTGCACAGGTCGAACTTTTGGGTAAGGATAGTGTGAAGAAGGCAGCAGGGCCATTAGAGCGGCTTTGAACTTAATCCGCTTCCCTTACCTGCTAAGATTCAGGCCCTAATGCATGGATGAACATAAGGGGATGGCATAGTTCTTTTCTTTAAAGCAAAGATTATTCTTTCATTAATTGTGTATTTTTCTATTATTTTACTTAATGATATTATTTTGTTTGCCCAATAGCGCAGGTAAAGGAGGGAGCACATTTTAAAAACCTAGATTCCCTAATCCATGTTCAAACATTTTCTATACATTCAGGATGATTCTGGCAGGTCCTCACATGTCTTAAGGCATTGCAACTGGAATGTCTTGTGTCTAGAAACACAAGAAAGAGCGCACTGCCCCTTATTCATCTATTTTTAAATTTCTTTTTTTTCTAATTTTGAGTTTATTCAGCTTTCCACTTTGTCCATTTCTTTAGTGGTCTAAGAAATCGGAGACCACCTACAAGGGAAATCATGCCATAGAAATCGCCTTGCAATTAAGGAGAGCCTTAGAGGGAAAACTGTGGGAAATTTTTTTTGTTGAACCAGACTTAATCACAAAACCCATACACGAAGCCACAGAACCAAGCTTTCATTTAACAGATTTGTTTTAGAGTGAAGTAAACCACAGCAGAAAAAGGATATAGCCACCTACAGATCCAGAAACTACAAAACAAAATCACAAAAACAATGGCTGGTAACCTACCTCAAGATTTTGCATAAATTGTATCAGGTTCTACCTCTCTACCTGCGCCAAAATGAGAGCTTTGAAACAAGGTATGGTCATCGATCAAAGCATACATGCTATAGATAACTTGCCAGATGTTGTAGTTGCAACTGCCCTGGTAGATATGTATGCAAAAATGTGGATGCATAGACAAGGCACAAGGACAGTATGCCTCTGAGTAATGTGTACTCATGGAATGCAATAATTGCAGGATGCACAAAATGGATTTGTTGAAAAGTTTTAGAAATTTCAAGCAAATGTAATTGATAGGTATAAAGTCGAACTCCACAGCTTTTGCCAGCGTCCTCCTGCCTATGTCGAAATGGGTGCTAGGGTTTTAGGGTTTAGGGTTTAGGGTTTAGGGTTTTAGGGTTTTAGGGTTTAGGGTTTATGGTTTTAGGGTTTTAGGGTTTAGGGTTTAGGGAACTTGCAAACTCCCCTCCTTTCACGTGAAGAGTCTTGGAAAATGGATGACGTGCCATCCCTAATTAATGGCCATGCTCGGGAATAGTCCACCGACATTAGACAATAGACAATTCCGGTGGGATTTTCCACCTATAATAGCCTATCGACTAATTAAATTTATCAAATTTATATATATTCAATTTATTCTCTCCAAATTTCAATTATTATATGGTAACAAACCAATCAAACTTATTATTCCAAACTTAGGTGAATACTGCTTGTTCAAATATATTATATGTAGATATATTGCTAGAATAATATCCAAAAAAAATTGAACAAAAATGAACTTCAAGAATCTCCTACTGCATGTATTTTACAGCTATAGGTATATCAAAGATTTTTTTGAGCTAAAATAAAAAAGTACTTTAATATTTTCCATTATGAATTTTAACCTATTCTAGTTATAGGAAAATTAAAAAAATCTCCTACTTGTCATTTGCATATATTTTACAACTATGGATATTTGAATGATTTTATTTCAACTAAAATAAAGAGTGCTTTTATATTTTCCATTAGAAATTTAATAAGCTATTTGAATTTTTAGTATAGTTGTAATGATAGAAAATGTCAACAAGGATTTCATTCTATGACATAATCTCAACAAGGATTTCATTCTATAGAATAGGGTTATGGATATTTGAAAGATTCTTTTGAGCTAAAATAAAAGAGTACTTTTATATTTTCTCAATAAGGATTTCACTATGTAGAATAGGGCAAAATCAAGGGAAAATGTATGAATCAATAGTATCAACCATCAAATACATAAAAATCAAACCCTAGGACCTTAATCTCAATTGGGATTTCATTCTGTAGAACTTCCAATTATTAGAAAATTACAAGACTCTCTCGCTGCATATATTTTACAAATATGGGTATTTAAATTTATTTTTTGAGCTAAAATAGAAGAGTACTTTTATATTTTCCATTATGAATTTAATAAGCTATTGCAATTTATGGTACAATCAATAAAGATTTCATTCTATGATAGAAAATCTCAACAAATATTTCATTTTTGTAGAATAGGGTAGAATAGGGGTATGGGTATTTAAAATATTTTTTTGAGGTAAAATAAAATAGTACTAATAAGCTATTCCAATTTATAGTATAATTGTAATGACAGAAAAATCTCACAAGGAATTCATTATGTAGAATAAGGTTATAAGTATTTGAAATATTTTTGAGCTAAAAGTGTACTTTTATATTTTCCCTTATGAGTTTAATAATCTATTCTAATTTATAGTACTGTTGTAATTAAAGAAAATCTCAACAAGAATGTCATTCTATAGAATAGGGTGGAATCGAGGGAAAAGGCATGAATCAATAGCATCAACCATCAAATACGTAAAACTCAAACCCTAGTACCCTAATCCAACAATGAAGCACAAATGAACATAGAAACATAAAATGATAAAATAATATTACCAACAATCTCTATGCCATGGTTAAATCACCTTCATTGCTCTTCTCCATTTTACTCTATATCAAAGATAGTAGTTGCGGTTGTATGTAGCTAGCTAAGGTAGAAATGAAAGTGAAAGGTCTCTTTTATAGAAAACCAAATTTGAATGAAAGGTCAAGATCAAAAGATGAAGATCAATGGATATGATTGCTTGAGAAGCAATGAAATAGGGTTAGGGAAAAAATAGGGTTTAGTTAGGGAGTGGTGGTGGAGATTAAAAGGTAATAAAACCTTATCAAGGGTGGAAATTAATTGAGGTGTGAAGGGATATGAATGGCACAAATAAAGGGAAAGAATAAGAATGACACATATAAGGAGGTTGCAGAGTAAATTAAATAATTATTTAATTATAGAAGAAAGGGTAAGGGTTGATTTTAATTAAAATAACAATTTAATTAAAAGTGGGGGAAAATGACAAAATATTAAATAATAAAAATAAATATTTAATAGCAAGGGAAAGGTGGAAAATAATTAATTAAATAAAATGTATTTAATTATGGAAGAAGAAACTAATGAATAATTAAATAATTAATAATAACAATTTAATTATAATAATAGAAAAGTAAAAATGAATAATTAAATAAGAATTTATTTAATTAATCAAAGGAAGAATAAAAGGAGAAATGAATTAATTAAATAATTAAAATTATTTAATTAATAGAAGAATATGACTTTAGAAAATAATTAAATAATTAAAATTAATTATGCAGAGGAAGAAGTGGAAAATAATGCTTGTAGGCTTAGGATATTTTTCAGTGTCTACATTTTCCTCTCTATGATGCAATGCACTTTATCATGTTGTGTCAAAGAAATATAGTCCAAGACATGCCCCAATAGAGATGGGATAGACCCATGTCCCCTCGAATTTTCTTTTCGAAATTTTGAAAATCTCAAAAAAATCAAAAAATTATTGGATAGGCATGAATGCAAGGATTGACAAAAAGAAATGTTAGTAGGAGGAAAATGTAGTTAGATGATTGAAGAGGGATTGCTATATTTTAGTTGAGCGAAGCTAAGATTGCATGTTTATCATCATTGGGCATTAAAAATATGGCAAATGAAAATAAGTACCATGGTATGACATAGACCAAGGTGTGCAATGTTATCCCTTTGCGAAGAAAAGACACTTAACAGATAAGGAATACCATCAATCATACTAGGAGCAAAGTCATGAGACATCATTGCTCCTCTAATTCCTTCTTGGAACATCCTCGAGGTGGCTAGTAACATGACCAAAATATAAATACAAGAAAGGATAAGACAAACTAAACCAACAGATTCAACAATCATTTAGATTTGTTTCGCCAATGATTGTGCGCTGATAAGATTTATAGGATTGATTGGTTGGTTGATTGACTGACTGACTAATTGATTGATTGATTGATTGATTGATTGATTGATAACAACTAGTTTTAAAAAATGAAAATGATAAGGTTTATAAATGATAATGTCTAATTTCAAGAAGGACACATGCTATATAAGACAAATGATAAGGGAGGTTTGGTTTCAAGAAATGAGGCAAGTTATATAAGATGTTGAGTCTAGTTTCAATAATGCCACTTCTTGTATAAGACCATTGATTTCTTGATAATTGTTGAGTTCATGTTTGATTAATTTAGAAATTGACCGGTTTGGTTTAAAGATGAGTTAGATAGATTATCTAATTGTTTCATGGTTTTTCTGAGACTAGGATGATTTTTTATGTAAAATCAAGGTGTCTAATTGATTATTATGGATAGTGACTGGCTTGAAAAACCCTAAAGGATTGATCTAGTGTCTCAAGGGCTCATCAGTGATGGCCTTTCCTATGTAACATGCCTAGAGACATGGTAGTTTGACCTTGACTTGGGTGGAAGATACTTTATTATGAATAATGATTGACTTTATTTGACAAACCCTAAGGACTGACCTAGTGCCTTGACGACTCATCGATAATGGGCTTTCCTACATGAAGTCACAGAGGTAGCATAATTCGATCATCTTTGACATGGCATGAATTGACACTGTTTTTTGGATTTTGAAGGCTATTTGGTTTTTTTTTGGATTATTTGGGAATATTTCAATGTTTTTTGGATTTTTGAGGATTTTTTTTAAAAAAATTTGACATGCTTTGAATTTTTTTATTTTTGAAGGTTTCTATTTTTGTTGGATTTTTAAAATTTTATGAGTTTTTTAGACTTTCGACATAGTGATCTCTAGTACCAAGTCTACGATCCATTGAAGACATGAGTTAAGTAGTTTCCCCTAATAAGGTATAAGACCAAGTTATTAGGGATGAAATTGGATAAGCCTTATAGTGGATAAGTATGGAAGGTGAAAGATGCGAAATGTCAATCGTTCCAAGTGATGGGAAGGACTACCAAGCATTACTATGGATTGTGAGAGAAAGCATGCAAGTGAATTTTTAATGAGCAAGGATGGAAAACCAGATAGAATGATAGTAGATGATGGGGTAAAGACTAACTACACATGGAGCCGTAATGCAGCGTTTTCTCCATGGTACTAATCCAAAGTGCAACCAAAGTAGTTTTAACTATTGGAAGAATTATTTCTCTTAACTATTTTGTTGATTTTTTAACTTTTTTGTGGTTAGACAAGATTCCTGTTCGTTAGGTTTTCATCAATGTGACAATTTTTTTTAATTTTTATTTTTTAATTTTTTTTGTATTTTTTATTTCTTTTCAAAGAATCTCTAAAGCTAGGTGTAGAATTTGTGCAAGTGTAGGCTATTGATAGGCTTTAAAACCGGTTCACCTTGAAGAGTCAAAAGATAAAATGTACATGACCCATATGCCACAGTTATGATGTATAGAATCAACAAATTAGGCTCAAATTTAGAAAGCTTCACCCTTTCTGCTTGATTCTTAGGATTTTCCATTAAGTCCAAGTTACGAATGTCAAAGTGTTTGACCCAAACCTTCTTATTATAACTATGATGAAGATTATTTTGATAAGCATGTAGGTGAACCAATGCATTATGTCTTCGCTCATCTAACAATTTGAAATCACTCAATTTGGATACATGATATTCCTCATCATTAGTAAGACCTTGCATCAATATGCTTAGGGAAGGCAACTCGATCTCAATAGGAAGGATGGCATGAGAACCAAAACCTAAGAATTACGGTGTGGCTCTTGTGCGATTGTGAATGCTAGTGTGGTAAGCCCATAAGGTGAGATTAGGTTGGAGGTGGCAGTCATGACTAGCATCACTGATAGCCTTCTTCAAAAAATTTATAATGCTCTTCTTAGATGCCTCATCGTGGTCATTGCCTTGGGGATAATATGGAGTGGTGAATTTGCATTGGATGTGAAATTTTTCATATAATTTATGAAAATTTTGGTACTTAAATGCAGAACTATTATTCGTAATGATAGATTATGGGACACCACACCAACAATTGATTTAATTTAAGGATGGATTTAGATATGTGTTTGCTAGTAATGTATGCCATAGGGATAGCCTCTATCCATATTGTCAAATAGTCGATCACTGTGGTAATTAACTTATGACCACTGAATGAGGTGGAATGGATTTTACCTATGATTTCAAGCCCTCGTTGGATGACAGGCCATGGTGATGTGATTGGCTAGAATTCTTGGCTCATGCCTTAATACTTTCATTAAATAAGTCTTTTCATTTACTCTATGGAGTCAAAATAAGTACTTCTTGTAGGTCAAATCAAAGATGCACAAGTTGCATTGGTAGTTTATCCACAAAATAAATTGAAGCTCAACATTTTGGTGGCTGATATTCTAACAAGTTATGCTATGTTGTTATGAAAAAAGCTTTTGCATAGACCTAGGTGTTGCAGTCCAATTCAATTTGTCTCACACCTTGATACCTCTTGGTGACAAGTAAGTTCATCTTAATCTTAATCCCAAGGCAAAATACATTATTTTGAAATTGAATTGTCAAAGATCAAAGATTCTATATGTTAGAACTAGTGTTGGTACCTATATGCTCACTTTCAAAGGAGACGAAATACCTAAGTTTCTCACCCCTAATATATCTGCTAAAATCTGAATGATGTGATTTTATGAAACCCCATGTTATTTCAGTTTGAGAGCAAGGAGAGTGCTTATATCCCCTATAGGAGAATTTTTTTCTAAAGCCTATAAATTAGCCTTTGAGGCTACTAATAACATGACTGAGTATGAAGCCTTGGTTTTTTGTTTGTAGTTTGTCCAAGAAAAGGAAATCAAGTAGCTCAATGTAACTACTCATGTAGAATTAGTGGTCAACCAAGTTAGGAATCAATTTCAAAAAAAAGAATAAAAGACTAATAAATTACCAAAATAAAGTGGGATGAAACTAAAGGATTTGATGCCTTCTCTTGATGCATGTTATCCTCGAGAAAAGAAAATTCCAAAGTGGATTTTTTGGTAGTGTTTGCTTCTCTTCTAATTACATATCCCATTGTTGAAATGGATGTATATTTTGTTGATCTTATTTATAGACCAAGTGTGCTAGAATGATAAAAATTGGTAGGTCTTCAATCATGACAAATATATCATTTCTTTCCTTGAGGATATGCTAATTTTTAAATTTTTATTTTTGGAAGTCCTCAAGCTTCCAAGAAAAGTAATACAATTGAAAATATGTATGGAAGCCATGAAGTGCTATAATTTGAAGAAAATACCATTACGAAGGTTCTAGTCTCATTAGAGTAGTTGTTCAACAAACAAGATTGTAGTGTAAAAATAGGAGAAAATTTGTCCAGGTTTCAATAATGGACAATCATAAAAAATGTCTATAGGTGAGATTTTGTGGATTGACAATAAATATGACAACTTTTTCTACAACTTTACAACTTTGAAAACCTACACATTCACAAAGAGGAGAAAAATTGTTTGTTTTTTGTGGATAAGGGTTTCCCTTGTTCAAACCCTAGATTGGTAATTAAACCTTGAATTGTGTTGGTGTGAATAAATTTCTTGTACCTAGTTATTTCATTTACTAGGGACTTAGGGGACATATTCACATGTTAAGTTTACTTAGGTTCTAATATTTTTTCTAGAAGGTGTTAGTTGTCGTTAATTGCTATCTTATCTTTTGACAACTAACACATGCGAACTAGGTAGTTGTGTCAAGTCATCTCATGTCATGAGATTAAGGCACTTGTCATAATCTTATGACATCTTGCATCTAACCTTGGCTATATAACCAAGGGGTCTCTACTACATTGTACATTGATTGTTTTTGCATTCATTGATAAGAATACAATTTATTCTTGTCATATAGATCTTCTAAATATTTGTGCTTTTCATAGGCCTTTATAGCTTGGGTGGCTATCTGCATAGCCAAATCTTACATGGTAGCAAAGCAAGTTGAGTTCCTTTGGTTAGTCTTTTTTGAGATCTTGAGTGCAATATTATATTTTCTTGAAGCATTGAGTATGCTCTTCTCTTGTATCTTTGGATAATCTAGAGAATCAGAAAGGTGTGATAGAAATACTAGATTTTGGGGGTTTCTCTTTGGCTTTATATTGTAGGAGCATTTTGGGAGCTTGTTGCGTTAGATCTTAGCTCATTATTATGTTCAGAGTGTCTGAGAAAGTTAGATTTTCCTTTTGTTTCATCCTAGTTGGACATTCGAGGAAAATCTACAAGGGTTTGAAGATTGAAGGTGGTTGCCAAATCTAGGAGATAGCCACATTTTCATATCATTTCAGCGAAAAAGGACATCCCCATTGAATCCAAAAGGGTCAAAAACCCTAAGATTGACTACCAAATCATTGAATTTGGAAAACATTTCTCTTAGAGGCAAAAAAATTAGCAGGTGGGTTGTACGACCCTACCTACATAGGTAGGAATTTTTATTAAAAAAAATAAAAATTTGAAATTCCATTTTTTTATATAAAATTTGAAAAAAAATGTCGTATTTATTTATAAATCAAAATTTTTAAATAAAAGAAATGTAATTTTTGCAAACATGCGATACATAGGTACTGTCAGCCTACGGCGTGCAGTCTTGCCACCAACTATGACAAGGACATGTCTCACCTACATGACCACTGGTCATTGCAAGGGGAAACCTCCTTCCTTACCCCACAGGCCCCATTTTTTGTTTTTTAATCTTTTTTTAATTTTCTTTATTATTTGTAATAGTAAATTTTTTAAATTAAACTTTTAAATAAAATTTTTCTAAAAACAAATTGCATTTCAATAAGCAAACCTTAGAAAACTTTTTTCCTACCAATCAAGCCTTGTATTGCATCTTTCACTCCTCTAAAAGATAGTCAAATGGGGCCATTTGTTCCTATCGACATCCACTTGTTGAGCTCTTTTCATGGTCATCTACTTTAGTGCTCTTTTGGTTGGCTTCTTCATCATAATTTTTTAGTTTTACATCATGGTTGTTGTAGTTATCCTCTTCTAGTCTTGTAAGAGCACTAAAATAAAGTGCCACAATCTTGCTATTCCAGTGTACTCTGTCATATTTTATGCTTCTTTGGATTGCTCTATGTATCTAGTGTTAGTTCCTATATACTTGGTGAATGCAGTGACTGGTTACCCATGCATTTTAATGTGATGGACTAGATACCATATAAACACTCCTATTTTGTAAGCAATCTACCTTTATTTAGAAGTTAAATACTACACCTATAGGCTTGGCACCTGTCTACAAGTTGTGATAGGGATATACCATTCTTTCAAGAGAGTTTCCAGTTCATACTTGTGCAGTTGTCTCCTTGATTATAACGTTATTCTTGTTGCATTGTGGATTCATGTATAGTTCTCCATTGACAGATTCTATAATTACTCTTGAGTTGACAATTTCAGCTCAGTCACCGGCTATGTTGACATCTTCTATAGTTGTTCCTGATTCTTTCTATTAGTGCTTGCCATAGTTTGACATTCTTTTGAAGTAGCATTTTGAGGACTCATCATCATCCTTGGTCTGCTCTACATCAATCTTCACATTGTTTTACATTATCTCCTTCTTTAGTTAAGGTTGGGGATTCCTGACATTATGGCATTTGAGCAGGGACTCAATGTTGAGGGGGTTGCATAGAATTTCTTCATTCTCTCTTATGGGGGGCTTCTTCCTCACTCGAGGGGTGATCCCACAAAGCTGGTTTACAATTTCTAGGAGATTCTAATTTTTGTTGAAATCACATATTTTTAGAAAATATAATGATTCAAGCCTTAAAAATTTCCATTTAAAGCATTCCAATTGAAGAGGGTTTGATCAAACTACCTTAGATCAAACCCCATTGGATAGAACCTCGCTAGTTTTAAACCATACCTAGAATAGAGTCTTTTTTACACCTATCAAAATGCTGAAAAAAACCACTTTTGATATATTTTTTTGGGGATCAAATGAATTCATTTAAAATTCATTTTTTTGTAAGTATGTAGTCCTTGCTATAAGCTTCCGAAAAAGTATAATTTTAAATAAATTTAATTTTGTTATTATATTTACATTTTATTTCTTGTCAATGTAGGTTTTTCATAGAAACTCATGCTCTTTGTTCTACACATGTGGAAAACTAAAAGAGTATCAGAAAAAATAAAAAATAAAAAAATGAGTGCACCAAATATTGAAGTCCTTGATCCAACCAAAAAAAAAAAAAATGATACATACAAATATATTTACTTTAACCTATGGCTCTTTAAGTTCATATTAACATCATTTCCTAGAATAATTATCATTATGATGAAACTAAGTAAGTATTGTATCCATAAACAGTTTAACAATATTTAACATATCTATGCAATTCAAAATTGAAGTAGAAATAGTCTATATCTACCATGGTTAGTCCTTCTGACTCATTTATAAATAACATCTAAATTAAATGTATGTTAAAAGAGAACACTTTGATTTGTACTTAAATTAGGATTGGTTACTTCTAAGGTGAGATTATGCTAGGCTGTAAATGAAATTTGCATGCTCAGGCATATTTGATAGCAGCATTAAGAGATTAGTGCAGTCTAGAGCCAAACAAATAGGGAATAGAGGATTTTTATTTGTAGGAATTTGATCTTAATGCATTTGATACTATTCATCTATTATCTTTCTATTCTTATATTTAAAAAAGGAAAAATATTAATGCAAGTGAGAGTTTCACGTGAGTCGCTATATTCCTCTAAGTGATCTTTGATTTCCTTCTTACTTTTTCTTCTTTCACACGATGATCTCTTGATTGACCATTTGTGTTCCTATTTCTATTGTATGGTAAATAATGACTCTTAGCAAGACGTGTATTTGTGAAAAAAGTGTATCTTCATGGTTTCATTATATTGCCTAATGGAAATCGATTAAGGTTTAACAAAGAATAGAATACATATGTCATCCTAAAGAAATCGTGTAACATGAGTGTAGAAATAAAATATTATTTTATGAATAAATTGTCTAATGTGAAATATGCATATATATGCTTTTTATTAATTTCTCCCTTTTGATCGATTTATCTTTCACACTGGGCATATGAAATCTCCCCAACAAGATAGACCTTTGAGCATGAGAAGGGAGATGGGAGATCAGAAGCTTGTGATGACACTATTTTCACAAGAACATGAGGAGAAAAACTAGTAGAGTTCCAACCTTAGAGCTTCAACAATCGAGAAAGTGTTGTGAAATGAAGTGTGGATTGCTTAAGTGAGACAAATTGAGTGTCTAGAGAAAGAAGAATTTGGATTGAATGAGAAATATAGATATTTGAAGGCTAATAGAAGCCCAAAAGAGCCATTCAAGGTCATTCAAGGGAACAAGGGTCATACTCTTCATCGCCAATGGAGAAGTGTAATGCCTCTAAATATTCTAGAGGTGGGAATCATGTTAGGACGGCAACATGTTGCACAAACATCTGTTTGTTGCACTAGTATCCCCAAAAATATTCCCCCATCATCACTACACACCACCACCAAGTGGATGGAAAGCGGATGGATGAGGTGGAATATCATATTTGGGTTTGATTTTCCTATGGTAAGGGGTGTAAATAGGGAATTTACATGCGGTGCAAATTCTCTTGCTGAAATTTTCACAAAATCCTCTGACTAAA
>VDFB02094825.1:0-12850 GCA_007258455.2 Sequoia sempervirens
TACTCCTTTTCCGTTTCAGCTATTATTTATGATTGATTTATGAGGCATCATGTATGCCTACCCACTGTCATTCTTTTGCAATGAATATCATCTGTTGTTCTTAGATTTGTAAACTTATGTACTGCCCTATAGCAGCAATATGGCCATTGCATGATCGTGTAGCATTTCCTTGACATTTCTATTTTTGTACCAATATGATGAAAATTGTATTTGTAACTCAAGTACTGTTGTATTATATGCAATTTTATATTGTTCCAAATCCTTACATTGTATCAACTATCAATGCATATAGTTTGATCTATTCCTGGCACTATCTTGTTAAGACCTTGTAACTGCTTCAGGAAGATTAGTCTTTTGAGCTCACTGTCTGGAATTTTGGAATCATTTTCATTTCATATAGCTACCTTCCTTTATTATGAGTTGGGCTCAACCCTCGTGGGAGCCACATTTTTCTCCACTCATAACATTATGTTTTGGTTGAAATGATTAGATTGTACCTATTCCTGCACACTAAACAAACATATTAGCAAAATAAATGAAGCTGAAAGCTTCCATTGAGTTATGTTCCTTTCAATCATATCAATTTGATTCATTCAAATCATCTGATGAATGCCTAATTGAGTGTGTGTTATATTTCTATTGGTAATGTAGGCAAGAGGTAGGATATGATTTTCATTGCTCTAACACTACCCTTCATCATATTTGCAGATGCTTTTGGAGCCTGGAGCTAGATCAATTCGAAAGCACAACAACTGAAGACTTCAAGTGTAATGATGATTTGTCATTCCATGGAATGACGAATCACCTTCTATCTTATGTTTACATTATTTCCAGTTGTATGATATACATTTATTTGTTGTATTCATCATTTGATTATAAATATCAAATTGGCTACTCAGGCGGCTTGTGCGGGACTTCAGTTTTTCCAATATGAATAAAAACAACATTCTTTTATGAAAATTGATGAGTTCCTTCTATTACAAACATTTGCATAATAAAACTTGAAATTCATAAGTAATCGAAGTTGTGGAACGTAATGAATACTTAAGCAGAAATTTTTTTGTACCTTCTTTGATGAATGCAATTCAGCTCTACCTATTTTGAGTTGTAGCTAAAAATAGGTAACAATTCCATCACTCATTGCACATCTTCCTTCTTTCTCTGTAGTTCTATCATCGATGAGAGAATTTGGCATGATAAAGTCCCAACCGTGGGATCAAAACCCACCCTTTCAGAAATATTTATCTCCATCACTTATTGCTGCTTCATGTTTCAAATTTTGGATTACATCATTGGCGGGAGAGGAAAAATGATGAAGCACGATCAAGCCATGTGTATCTCTTGAAAATAAAAGGCACAAAAGGTATTTCCCATGGAAAAGCCTCAAAATAGTGAAGGAACATTTGAATTGGAGACTACATTGCTCATTGCCCATTTGAAACTCAAAGTTTACAACAAATCCATGATGAGTGATGGAAAAAATACAAAGAGCACCAGGGGCCATTGCGCATCGCTAATTCACATCATAAAACTCATAAGCGATTGGAAATAAAGGAGATGCCAATGATAATGAAAGGAACACATGTATCATGTATCATTGATGCAAAACTCAAGACCCATGACCTATTCATGATGAGTGAAACAAGAGAAACATTTTTCATCGCTCATTGCTAATGTAAATTTCACATTGACAAAGCTATCTGTGATAAACAATGAAGAAATGTAGTGAACGAGACTTAAGTGAAATAATTTTGCATGTGTTGAAAAGTTGTATTGAGAAAGGGGACTACCTAGGAGGACGTATGAAAAGGCCTTAAAGGACTTACACCACATTATAGCAAAGGATGTAAAGGCCAAACAAGGCCGATAAATCAACCTTATCAAAATAAAGTATTTCACAGACCTATGCATGAGGGGGTGGTAATTTCATGGATTTCGATAGCTCAAGTAATTTAACATGATCGAGAACAAGTGGTAAGGGTTAAAAAAAATTTACAATGCTAGAAAGGGAAAAGACTAGAGGGTTTCTAGGAAGGGCTTTTACAACATAAAACCCAATGCATTGGTAGTTAACAAAACCCTAAGTCTAGACACTTGAAACTGGCCAAATTTTATAGAATTTAGAAATGGAACCAAAATTTCTTAGGGGTTCCATGAATCCACACATGAACTATTTGCAATCCATGGTGGACGGATATGGGTAAATTGATAGTCCCCAATATGTATTTGGACATAGATCTCCTCAAAGCTATTGTAGCTAACTATGACCCCACTGTTAGGGTAGTTAGAACACACTCTGGTAAAAACATGGTTTGGGTTACCAAGGAGGAATTTGTAGAGGTTTTTAAGCTAAACCCATGGAGTGGGGAGATGGAATAGATTGATCAAAAGAAGTTAAGAGTTGAATATGACAAAGTGAGACTAAAATTCAAATTATCAGTGTTGGTACACTTCTTGACATCAGGAAAAGGAGGAAGTAGAACTGTGTTAGGTCCATCTGACACAAAACACTTTCCAATTAAGTGTTTTTCCCTTTATTTCTAGAAGACATTCTATTCCCTTTATTAGATTTTGGGATATGATATGGTTTCATGTACGTTAATTGCACCCATGTACATGGCTACAAATATACAACATCCCACTCTAAAAAATTTGTATGATTTTTCCACATATTTGATTGAGGAGATACACAAGGTTTTAGTAGCTTTGAAGAGTGGGGAGACAAGAGTAATATTCTAGTGGTACTCCTTATTTATGATTTTTTTTTTTATAAGGGTGCATATTTCTTTGGAAATGACATGGAATTGAAGAGAAGGGTGGATGGTGAAGATATGCTAGTGCAAAAATGGACTCCTCTCTTGGATAGACATGAGCAAAATTCTAGTTTTATAATCTTCCCAAAGCATATATTTGCTTCCAAGTTGAAAAGAGTTATGATTCTGGATATTCCAAGGATTCCAACTGATTCAAGCATGATTTCCTAAGGCCAAAGGAGAGGATGCCTAATTTGAATATTGATCACAATTGGGGAGATGTAATTCCCTATTAGGATTACACAATTCTCCAAGTGTATGGAACAAGAAACACACTTCATGTACTCCCTAGGGATGTACCATCAAGGATTGGATTCCTAGAAGTCATGTGGAAACTAAGGGATGTGGAAGACAATCATTTGGTTAACATGAGGAAAGGAAATTTATTTCTGGCTTACACTATATTTGTATACTTTGTTATGATAATTGATGTGTGGAAAAATATTATTGACAAATTCAGGCCTTATGAGTTGAAATGGTGAGCACATAGAAACCATGACCCAAAAGGTTTTATGGTATGGTTAAAGGATAGGGTAAAAGGAGGAAAATTTTCTCATAATTTATCCTTTCCTGAAGATGTCATCAGAATTTTTTTTGATTTTCAAATACAAGAAGACAAAAAGTTGAAGTGGATTATCTTCAACAAATTAGAGAAAGAAAAGAAAATAAAGGATCCTTAGTTCAAAGCTTTATTTGATATAAATAATGAAATATTGAGAGTGGAAGTCGTCTTTCAAAATTTTGATAAATTTATTTCAAAATTGAAGGAGGAAAGATTGATCCAAGATAAGGGAAAGGTTGTGGTCTTTAAAGAACATGATAAGAGGAAAGCCCCTATGGTATTTTTTGCTAGAAAGAAGGGTACTATAAAGAAACAGTTAACAATTTCCACTCCTACCCATGATTCTGAGGAGTCAAGGGCATCCCCCCCTCAGAAAAAAATTCCATCACCTTCAGCTCCACATTCATCCATTCCACAAATAATTAAACTAGATTCCCCTCCAAGAGGACCATCCCCTCCTAAGGAGCCACCAATAAAGAAGAAGATGGTTGAGTCAAGTGGCCTTGTGGAGTATCCCATTGATGAGTTTGATGATGATATTTTTGTCATTGAATATGAGATGAGGCAAGGTATGCTTTCTCCCCAAAGATACACAATGCCACAAACCTTAAGTCTTAGATTGAGTAAAGCAGATTTAAGGGGGATAAACAATTCTGATGATGTAAGGGAAGAAGCTTGTGAAAATTTTATGAATGATGATGCTTTTTTGAAAGCACAATCCTTTTAAGAGTATATCTGGAGAGCTATGAAAGATGAATATGTTGAAAGCGTAGACATGAGAAGAATTGAAAATCCAAAGTTTCCTAGGGAGGTCATAGAGGCGAAGGTCCAAGAAGAAATGAGGCTAAGTATCAAGACATAACAACAGCTAAGGGAAGAGAGTTGGTTAGGAAATGTGGTGTGTTAGTATTGCTAGAATGGGACCTTGTATTAGCAATTTCCTTTGACACAGTTAGAAGGAATGATGCCCCAATATTTACCACTGAAGATGAAGTAACACTAGATTTACAAGGATCGACATTTAGTGCCCAATGGGACACATTGGCTATTTGGGCCTTAGCCCCAAATAATAAGATGCCATAGGTTGCACAAAAAATTGTAGGTGTTAAAGGAGGATTGATAATCAAGAGAGTTTTTGATACATCAACTATTGAGGCAGCTATATTGAATGTTAATGTAGCTTAATTCACCAAATCCATAGTGGAGTCCCTAACTAAGGAGAGGGACAAATTCAAAACAAAATAAAATGATATGGTGGCTAAGTACAATGTGGGACAATAGAAGATTGCTTAGATACAATTGGAGATTGCATTATTAAAGGAAAATTTTCAATCAACTTCTACACCAGGCCCTTCACAAGTAGGAACCTCTCCTCCTCCTTCTCTAGTAGAGAAACCACCACCTTCCCCAGTTCATTCTCCCCCTCTTCCATCCATAGAGATAGTTGCATGTGATCCTGATAGATTCCCATTGCAATGATAATGCCAAGTACATACAAATGCACCTCCTATAGAGGTAATCACCAAGGAAGAGTTGATGGAGAAGCTTAAGAATTATGAGGAGAGGTTTCAAAATGTTGATGAGTTAATTCATTTGAGCAACATGAAGATTTTCATAACTTGGTACTAGAAAATTTGAATAAAGGGATTGAGAGGAAATTAAATAGTATTCATTCAAACTATTCTTCTATGTTTGATGCAATAAGAAGCTTTGATGAGGATAAGGAATTTTCCATCCCACTGATGGAAAAATGGATCCCCAGAGCCTAGGAGCTGAGATAAATGGCTATTGGGTCAAAAATGATGCAAACAAGCCATCCAACATTGTCCCAACCCTCAAGCTTGTAAATGCAATTAAGGATTTTAAAGGGTTGATTGAACCATTGGAAATGAATATCAAATAGCTAATAAAAAGATTTGATAAATGAAGCTTCAACTTACTCCTAGACATTCTAACTGAAGATAGTGAATTCAAACCTCTACAACCATGGAAGGATCAATCAAGAAAAGTAATAGCAACTTAGGAAATCTTAATCTGTGATGGACTTGATGTAGAAATGTTAAAGAATAGTATGGAAAAGCTTACTCACATGGGCATCTTCCTTGAAGAATTTGATAAAGAGACCAACAAGGTGGTCATAAAGTATAGTCCATACATGATCAAAGCAAATGAGGTTATAAATTTTTATTGGATTTCTAATGAGGACTTTGAGCTCTAGAAGACAAGGTATGTTGATATTCCTGATGAATAGGTTGCTCTAGTTGTATGGTGATGAAGTTTTGATACTATGTCTTCATAAAGAATGTGTGCAACAAGAGGAATACAATACATGGTCTAGAATTAGTATAGATTAGGACTTTGATATATCAATGCTCAGATATTGTATTTTCTCCAATTCAAAAGTGATGACATAGACTGCTAATATGGAAGCATTTTGGTATATTCTTTTCTTCTCTCCTTATTTTCATGCATTTCATCTTCAAGTTTTGGAAGCAAATGGAAAAGATGTGTTTCTTGTGGAATGAACCTCTTCACCGACTAAAGATCCCTTTTGGAAGGTAGGAGATATCTTCATCAATGAATGAGAAATGGTTTTTGTCTCATATGAACATCTCCCTTGAGTTTTAGCAAATATGACTTCCTTTTGAATGTAATCATGAATGTCAAATGAAAATGTGACTTGCGTACATTGGCCTGAAGCTTGTTTTGCTCCCTTTTTTTTATAAAAGGAAATTCAAGGCCAATTGTATGGGTTGTTGATTGATCTTAGAGAAAATTTGGTAAAGAGAAAATATAGAGAATAGAATAGAGTTTGCATTTAGGTTGAGTCTTTTACTTTTTGTAAGAAAAATTTGATAATAGTACTAGTGTTTGAACATAAAGAGTGGCATATCTTCAAGGACAATTCTCTCTTGATGTATTCATTATTTGAATTATCAATGAAGTAATCAATGGTTGTTTTAGTGGTATTTATTGATTTCAATGAGTGTATGGTTTTTTATTTGTCCAAATTCAAAGAATTTGTTAAACTGTTTGGATGAGATCATAGGTTTAAATAGTTCGAGTGTCAGGATACGATAATGAGTTCTAGTTTTGAGTAATTGTGACTGATGTTGTAATGCAACATTGTGTAGAGGCTCTATAATGCTAAATGTTCATTTGTTGTGAAGGTTTATTTGCATTTGTATTAGACTTCATACCCTGAATTAAGGCACTGTTCTAGGACTTATGTTGTGTTGAAATTTTCTTGATCTTTCATAGCAAATACATTAAAATCATTAAAATATTTAAAATTTTGGTAAAATGTATTTCAAGTTGAAGTCTACCATGCTCTATTGCTTTGTAAACAATTAATATGTAAGGATTTTCTAGATCTTTGTAGTTATTCAATTATCAAGCAAATTCAAGTAGAGCTCATCTGTTATTTAGAATGTATATGATTAATTGGCACATAGGATCTTAAAATACATTATTGGATCACCCTCCCAGGTTTTGGAGAGCCCAAAGTATATGAGGAAAGCCTTTTCAATATTTCACTTATTCATTGGCCAATCCCTCCAATTAGCTTGCCATTGGAAAATGGGAATTCCATAGGCTATATTGTGAGATCAGCTTGGTTCATTAAAAATAACCAACACAATTTCCCAACTATTGGAGAGATAAGATGACTAAGGATCAAAAGAGGTGATAAAGCCCCTACGATCTATGATCCCAAGGAAAACCAACATAAGCACAAAGAAACTAACATACACACACATCTATGATATGCAATGATAAAAGATACAAAAACATACATGTCATACTGACACAAAGCATACGATGTTACACCCCATTGTATTAAATTACCTATTTACTTTTTCCTTGATGGGTTAAATTTATATATATATATATATATTTATGATTTCATTTTACATATGAATCTTGATGGAATATGATGAATGAATGTTTGATTCAATTTGATGTGTTATAATGATTCTGAAAATGAGATATATGATACATATGATTATATTATTATCAGCTAACTACTATTTGTAGTGTAGAAAAATGTATCCCTTTGCATTTTCACACCTAATTAGGAATTAATATTAAAATGAACTTAATTATACCTTAATTTAGTGTTGTAATATGTATTTTACATATTTACATTAAGTTTAGGGCCCTATTAATTAAAATGGACTTAATTACAAGTGCCTTATTTTGGTGTTGTAAAGTGTACCTCTTTACACTTTCACACTTATTTAGGGCTCCTTTAATTAACTAAGATTAATTTTCCCTAATTGGCTCCTTTAATTCAAATCCAAGCCTAATTAATTGCATTTTTCAAAGAGAAAACTTGACATTCATTAATGCCTAAACATAACAATTCTCATTGAGCAATGTGTGTCCTAGGTGAGTGACCTAGGACCAATTTTCCCATGGGAGAATCAGTCCTCACTTAGACTTGAGACCTAAATTTAAATTATGTTTTTTGCAGTATTTTAACAATTTCAAATCCATATTCACATGTCAACTTGTGTTATTTGAATTTTGGGAAATTAATGCTACATACCTATAAATATAAGGTTATTTCACTATGTTCCAACTAGAATATTTTCATGAGATCAAGAGAAAATTTATTGAGGAATTATTGTAGAAATCTAGATCCAATTTTCATGTTAAATTCTTCTTGCATCATGCATATTATTGGAGCTAATATGATGATGTAGGTTTCATGATCCATTCAAGCATTCAAGGCATTGTTCCAAATCAAGTTTAAAGATCAAGATACACATCTATTGAAGCCATTTCATGCAAGTTTCAGATCTACATTCCAAGGTTCATTCAAGGGTTTGGTGAGTTGTGACATAGAGTTGTTCATTCATCATTCCTTTCATGCTATTTCATTTAATTTCAAGGTTTGATTACCAAAGCGGGGGTTTGACCAGAGCAAACCCCCATTCCTAAAAACATTTTTCCTCTTAGTTTGTGCTTACAAATTTAGGTGGAAGAAATCTTGAATATCTCTTGAAGATAAAAAATGGAGAACTTGTTAAAGTTGCAAATGTTGTTAAGAAAGGTGTCATCTCATGGAAACTCAATTTCAGAATTTATCTCTAGCACTTTGAACTTGAAACCTGGGAAAATTAAGATATTTAGATCTATAGTAGAGGCTCCCAAAGTTCGCGGACAAACCCTAACTTGGGACCCACATTCACCCTTGGGAATGGAGTCCCATATTAACTTCAACACTTAAGCACTTTTTGGTGGTAGTAGTACATCTTACCTCTCTCTAATCCTATATTTCAATTTTGGGTTTCATCAGTATTGAGCTTAATCTATTAGATCCAATTTGTAGATTTTATTTTGGGTTTGATTTGCTATTTTTAATCTTTCTCCCCAAAGTGTTGTTTAATCAAGACCCCCATCCTTGCAAAAAGAGGAAATCTGAAGATTCCTACATAAAGTTGACTCTCCTAAGGGTAGTTATTTAATTCTTTATTGAGATATCATTCCCTAATGAATTGTGGAAGAATAAGTCACCTAATTGGGTTATCAAACCTATTTTGGTCACTCACCCATATTTTTGAACTTTTCATTTTTGTGAACCCAACATTTTATCATTGCATTTTTTATTTATTTGCAGTCTATTTTCACCCTAGATCTATATTTTTCTTTCATTTGCATTGCATTGCATTGAATTTAATCTCATTTAAGGTTTTAGGATTGCATATTTGGATCTCTTAAAATATAAAAAATATACAAAAAAATAGTCATTTTGCAAATAATTTACATAGCATTGCATCATCATTTACATTTGAAAATTGAATCAAAATTTTACACCAAATTAGGCCTCCCATTTTTTCATTTTTTCATATTTTGCATTTACATTCAACCTTAATTTCACAGAAAATTTAAACTTTAATTTGTTGTTTGAAATCAAAATTTGGAAACCACTAGAATCAACTCATAAATTTTTAATTTTTTTTTTTAAAACTCTAACCTAGGACCCATTTTCCCTTGAGAAAATGAGTCCTTGATTGGGGCCATTTCTTGAATTTCTGGGCATTAAAACATCTGTTTCTATATTCTACTTTGATGTTTTTAGTTTTCTATTTCAGTTTGTAGAATTTTTGAAAGTTAAATTTGATCATATTTAGCTTCATTTGATAAATTTAGTGCATTGTGTGAATTAGAAATTGCATTTACAAGACACCATTTTTTAGGTTTTTGCATAGCATAATCAAAAAATTATCTTGTTTGAAATCTAAAAATTGCATTTACATATTTACATTACACTTTACATTCTAGGTTATTGCATTTCATTTCACCTTCTTTACATTTTGGTTGTACATCGAGTTTGTGAAACTTGTATGAGCTTCACAACTTGGTGTCCTATTAGAAACAATATTGTGAGACATAGTTTGAGACTCATGTCATCCCATGATACACCATTCGTCGTGGATATTGGGTTCTCTAGCTCTTTCACTAATAGTGTTGATAATCAACTCTCTATAGATCATACCTTGCACACCTCATTTCCAATGACTTACCTACCTACAAACAATGTGCATGATATTGAAATAATGGTTGCTAATGTCCCGCAAGAGAACATAAGAAGGATTAAAAAGTTTGCAAGACTTTATGAGAACCAATCCTATTGCTACTAATTCCATTCCTCTCATAGGGAACATATAAAATATTCTTAAGTATGAATATGGAATATAATTTATATACAAATTTTTCCATTTCATCAATAACAAATTTCCTCTTCCTCAACTAGCTTCAAATACATTTCCCACTCATAAGAGCAAAGAAAACACAATTTCTAATCACTTTACTACTCTTAACACATCATTTTCTAAAAAAGGAAAGGACTTATAGTTAGAAAATGAAAGTGATGACTAAATAATTATCAAACCAAAGAAGAAAAAAATGAAAATGCATGAACATACAAAAATTTAATTACAAGAGATATATCACCTACATGAATCCTTTGATGACCTATTAAAGATATCCAATACTAAGAAAGCCTTGTAAACTCAAGTTTATATTAGGGATTAATCCAACTGGTATATGCGAGAGGATCATGATGGGTAAAAAGTGATGGCGATATAGTGCAGGTATGTGGCTGACAACTTTTTTACCCAAAATTGATGAAGCGAAAAGGTTTTTTAAAGGAGATTCCCAGCTTTCCACCAATATAAATTATGCTTTACTTTGAATTTAATAAATAATTATTATTCATTTTTTATTTGAATTATCACTAAAGTTTTGATTGATAGGCTGATTGAAAATATCTATAGCTTTCAAATGGTATCACATTTTTTGAATCTGAAACATACATCACATTCTATGCTTTTTTTTCATACTATGGGATTAAAAAAATTAAATTAGAATTTCCTTGAAGTTTTGACCAAAGTTAAGGTGAATTGAGGACATACAGGGATTTTATATTTTTTTAAAGTTGTAATAAAGAATCATATAATTAATTATTTACATGGAAAAAAATTACAAAAATATGCATCACATCTAGACATGGAGTCCTCTACTTATATATAAAATATTATTAAAAAATATTATCATTTTATTATAGTTAGGGTGGTCAGACAGATACCTACTTCTTATTTTTCCCCTAAAATTTAAGTACTACTGCATTGAAATTTCAAATTTTCACCAAATAGATTTAAAAAAAATAAAAATAAACCTAGTAGTATAGAAACTACATTCAATTTTCTACAAATTCTATTCTTACATATTTTTGAAATAATATAGATAACTTATTCAAATTTTATGTTAAGTTGCTAACTCGATTTTTAAGATAGGCATTGGGTGACCTTTCTAAAGGAGAATTTTGAAGCATTTGAAAAGTTCAAGATATGTAGGAAGATGGTTGAGAAGGATAATTGTAGAACAATCAAGTGCTTAAGATCAGATAGAGGTGGTGAACTCACATCAAGTGAATTTGCTAGATACTATGAGAAACATGGAATCAAATGGAAATATTTTGCATCAATAACTCCACAAAAAAATGGGGTGGTAGAAAGAAGGAATATAATGGTTAAATATATGGCTAGAGAAATGTTGAGTGAGGCCAAATTGGTAGATACATTATGGTGAGAAGCAGTCCACACTGTAGTTTACATTCATAATAGAGGTCAAATAAGAGAAATTAGTGGTAAGACTCTATATGAACTGTGGTACGGTAAGCCCGCATTTGTCAAATTTTTCAAGGTGTTTGGTAGAAAATGATACATAAAGAGAGAAGATGAAAATTTGGGAAGCTTTGATTCTAGATGCAATGAAGGAATATTTCTAGGATATTCCACCCAAAGAAAAGCTTACAAATGTTATAAAAAATGGTTGAATAAGATTGTGGAAAGCATCAATGTTAAGATTGACGATAATATAAAACATATCAAATATAATAAGAATAACCTTGAAGATGAATCAGATTGTGAAGAAGATGCAAAAAATAATGAAGAAGAATAAGAAGAGGATAATTAAAATCACCTACGAAGTATGTGAAAAAAGATCACCCTATGGATCATATTATTGGTGATAAAAATGAATGTGCTTAGACAAGAAGAAGAATTGCAAGGAACAAGGAGCAAGTACAAAATTTTCTATCCTATCACAAATAGAGCCAAAAATTTATATTGAAGCTAGCAAGGATGAGAGCTAATAAAGGAAATGGAAGAAGAGCTAAATCAAATGAAGAAAAACAAGACATGGGAATCGGTTCCTAGACCCCCAAGCAAAAAAATAATTGGCACTAAATGGGTGTTTAGAAACAAGCTAAATGAAGACGGAGTTGTGGTATGGAACAAAGAAAGATTAGTGTACAAGGGGTATGCACAAGTTGAAGGCATTGACTTTGAAGAAACATTTGCACTGATTGCAAGATTAGAAGCAATAAGAATGTTTCTTGCATTCTCAGTTTACAAAGGACTTAAAGTTTTATGAAATGGATGTTTAATTTGCATTTCTCAATGGGTATCTTGAAGAATAAGTTTGAATTGAACAACCAGAGGGTTTTCATCTATCAGAAGAGGAAAATTATGTTTGTAGGTTGAGAAAAGCATTGTATGGACTAAATCAAGCACCTAAAGCTTGGTTTTTAAGGTTGGACCAATATCTTCAACAACAAGGATTCAAGAAAAGATGTTCATACAAAAATTTGCACTTCAAATCTAAAGGTGAGCACATGATTATATTTGTTGTACATGTGGATGACATCATATTTGGTGGTAGAAATGACAAAATATGTAAAATATTTTCTACACATATGCAAGATGAATTTGAGATGTCAATTCTAGGACAGTTGTCATTTTTCCTTGGTTTATAGATTGCACAAATTGATGATGGGATATTTATATCTCAAACTAAATATGCTAAGGAAATGCTTAAGAAGTTTGGTATGGAAGATAATACCCCCATGATAACTTGATAAAAATTGTGCAAATTAGATGAATCACCAAATGCTAATTAGACAATA
>VDFB02094826.1:0-13677 GCA_007258455.2 Sequoia sempervirens
GGATCCATATTATTCATGACCTGATTTTGCTCTTTCTTGATGAGCCCACCTCTGGCATGGAATCGACCAGTGCTTTTATGGTCATGAATACACTACAACGGATTGCACGATCAGGTAGTGTCACAATTATGTCTATTCATTAGCCCAATTATCGAGTTCTTGGTCTTATCAATCAGATGATTATATTAGCACATAGCCAGATGGTTTTATGCAGCTCACCCAACTAGTTAATGCCTTATTTTATAGACTTCGGACATCCCATTCCCGAAAATCATAACAGCACTAATTTTCTCTTGATTTGATACAAGTATGTTTAAAATACATCCAACATGTTCGTTGACAATACATCTCACCAGATAGTTAAGCTCTTCCAAAATTCTAAAAAATTGCAACATCTGTGTGTATGTGGCTTGACTTTGAGTGTGTTTAAATTATGCTTATGTGCAAGATTTATCTGCATATAGTTCTAAATCCTTTCTAACAAATCTATGTTATAAATATTTTGAGACCATTTCATTCCTTGAGATCTCATTTCTCTTGATTCATTCTTTCAATCGATTCCTCACCTTTCCATTACTCTTAACATGCATTGTTAAATTTGCAATAATCAGATTGCAGGTTTGGCTACAATTGACAAGAATAGGTTATAGAGTTTATTAATGCCTACAAATGTGTCACTTAGAATCAGGCTTACATAAGGTTACGTTTGCTAGGAGATGAAATAGTTTCCAAGTGACATGAATCATATCTAATAAGTTATATTGCACACATGTAATACCCCTCATGTTGTTGTTTGGACTTGTTATCTTTCTATGTTTTTGCTTGGTACTTTGAGACTTTGATAGTTACTATTTATTGTTGGTTAGTGGATTGGATAGTTAGACTGCTTGGTGATCATGCTACTTCATTTGAGGACATGGATATTATGATATGACATTATGGTTACATTTGGTTTGGTGATGTTTAATTTGATTGAAATCAGTAATACATTGTGATGCATTGGTTTAGTGATTATTTTATGATGAGATTAGTTAGTTTAACAATGTTACTTTATATCTAATGTGTAATTGTTAGTATAGCTTTGGTGAAAGGACAATGTAACACCACTTGTCTACGAGTGCCCTGCTATGCTACAATTCCTTCTCACGATGTGACGTTTTGATTATATATATATATATATATATGGTACACAACCTTGTTTGTATGTAGGAATTGCAGGTACAAAGTCTCGATTCCACCTGCTTCGGCAGGACAGGGCGAGCATCAATTTAACCCAACAGGCATGAAGTTGAAACAAAGATGACAAGGAAGTCACCCCATCCCATGTTTTGTCAACGCATCTTTTGCTTAGTGGTATTGTGTGTCTTTGACCTTTGTCAATTTTGCATTTTATTATAATGGTTTGTGTGAGTGTACTTTGGTATTTATTTTACATTGGTGTTTTCTATGATGTAATTTATATAATTAAATGATGTTAATAAATATTGACAGTAGTGTTGGAATAGTTTGTATTAAAATATAAAAGTCTTATTTTAAAAGCCATATATTTATTAAAGATAAATTAATGGAAAAGTGCAAATTAAATTATTCAAAATTGGTATTTTGATAATTTAATTAAAAGAGCATGTTGAGGATAATTATGAAATAAATAAATTAAATTGTGTGAATTGCAAGTAAAACTGCAAAATCAGAATTAAAACAAAAAGTGTTGTTAAAATGGAAAAATATCAATAAAAGAAAGAAAAGATGAAAAGGACCAATGAATGTTGAGTTTTGGCTATAAAGTTGGGAATGAAATTAGAAAACTTCTTTTTAATTTTGATTTATAGAGTTTTCGAAAAAAAAGATATGTTTTATTTAATTGTAAATTTGTGAGATTTTCATTCACGAGAAAATTTTCACAGAAGTTTCACAAAATAAGAGTTCTAGGAAAAATTGGATCCTCTAGAGGGTTAATTGCTTCATCTTTTCATTGTTTGGGGAGGTTCTTCTAAATTAAATTTTAGATTAGAAAATTGAACAAGGAAATCAAGTGGAGAAGTTATGAAGGAAGGAAGGGGAGCTCTTCAAAAGGCTAATTGGATCAAGCAAAGCTTCATAAAAATTTCAATAGGCGCAGGACTCCAAGTTCCATTTTCTTATTTATTTAGTTTCTTGAATCAAAAGAAAAATATAAGTATAAATAAACAAATAGATAAATATGCTTTCTGTGATAGAAAATTCTTCTGGGGTTTTAGAAATTTTATGGGTTGCAAACAAATAGAAGAAATCCTTTTGATTTTTTTTTAAAATGTTCAATATCTTTATCATTCTGTTGTGGAAAAAATAAATCCTCCTTTTGATATAAATGGGTTTTAAATGTATTCATATATACATATATATATACCTGTGAGAGGATATATATAGATATACCTACATAATATATGTATATAAATAAATATACAGTGCTTATATTTGAAATAAATTGTGTTCCTTTTGAAATATATATATATACACATTTGTACCAAGGTATATACATATATATATATATATAAATATATATTTATTCTTTTATATTTAAATAGTGAGTTGTTTTTTGTTTGGGTTGAGCTCATGGTTGTAATGCACGTCATGCAAACCCCAAAGGACAAAACATTGCACACATTTTTTTTTAAATAATACAAAGTAAACATATATCGAAACATTAAAACATATTTACACTGCACATTAACATCATAACATCAAGTCCTCTAGGGCATGCGAGGTCACATCACATAAACAAACTCATAATGAAAGATTACGCATAAGGATAATAACTTAACTAATCTAACATCCATCATAACCATTACAATATCCATTTTCAAAAGATAACATACATATGTCCATAAGCATGAGTATAAATAAATTACGTGGTACAACCATATTAAATCCCATAAAATATGAATGGTTATAGGGTTCATCTACAATACATCATTGTTTAATACATTACAAGTTCACAATAAGTGAATTACAATAAATCCTCCCATACATGTGGGATAATTACATAGTATAATTAATTTCTAAATACAGGATGAATATTAGGTACAAACTCCAGTTGAAGAATGTTGAGAAGAACGAACATTGATGGGGAACCCAATGGGTGCAGAGCACGTTCCACCTGACCACGTCGGTTTTAGAGAAAACCCACCCCCCATGCTCAAAGGTGACAAGGAAGTAATCACGACCATGAATGACATAAGACAACTCCAACAAAGGATAATGTAATACCCCTTTGTTTTGCATTTTGGTTGGACAGTGTGTCCTTGTTTGCTTTGATGTGTTTTTGGTTATTGAGATGCTTTATCATGTGTGTGTTATTTGATCACTACTTATAGAGTGATAGCCTATTTGTGCGATGCGATGTATCTTATCTGATGCTTTATTTGTCATGTTTTAATTGGTGTATTGATGATTAGTTATTGTAACATGTTATTGCATGAGATATTGGTTTATGATGGAACTTTCAGTCTATGATGAGTGTATTGGTGAAGGGGATGGGATCACATCACTCGCTTGCAAGTGCACTACGATTCCGTGATTTCCCCTTCACAGTGTGTGTATTATGTTATATATATGCATGTTTGATATACTCTTTTTTTGCAAGTTGATAGGTATAGGACATCGACTCCACCTGGTTTCACAGGGTTGAGCGTGTTCATGATTGAGAAATAGTAGCTAGGTTTTCTGTGCCAAGTCATCACCCTAGTCATAGTGTGTCATCAGGTTGTAGTCGGGTTTAGTTGTTTTAATGTTGTCCCTTTCACCTTGGTTATTTATTTAATTTCAAATTATAAAGGTTATTAAATGGTGGGTGTAGTTAAAATGATGATTAAATATATTTGGTTACAATGTTGAAATGTTAGTTATTTTATTGACTAATTTAATTTAATTAATAAAATAATCTAATCTTGGATTAGATTTAGTTTATTGATTAATTAAGTTAATGGTGATAAATTGAATTAAGTTAGTTGTTTTGGCATTATTGGATATTTAGATTTAAATTAAAAAAAAAATAAAATCATGTTTTAAATTGTACTTTTTGAAAATATGTGCAAAAGAATTTCTTTACAAAATTTTGAATTTTTTGTAAAAGAAATTTTTAAATGCATGAAATTCCATTTTGGAAAGCAATTTTGTTTTAAATTTTTAAAAAATGAAAATATCCCCAAATTTGCAATAAATTTGGTGGATGGGATATTTTTAGGGGTTTGACTAAGTTTGGGAAAACTCTATGAGAGCAAATACAATTTTCATATAATTTTGATTTATTTCCATTTTCTGGAAAAAGGATTTGTTGTGGCTTTGTTTTGGATTTGAAGAGGAAGTTTGGATTTCTTAGGTGAGCTGGAAAACAAAATAAGATTTGGAAGCACCATTGGAATCTTTCAAGCTTTGGAGGAAAAGCCAGGATTTCTTGTGGCTTTGTTTTGGATTTGAAGAGGAAGTTTGGATTTCTTGGGTGAGCTCGAAAACAAAATAAAATTTGGAAGCACCATTGGAATCTTTCAAGCTTTGGAGGAAAAACCAGGTTTCTCTCTATGATTTTTTTTTTCATTTTGAAAGAGTTTTCAAATTTTTATATGCTGTTGGAAAAGATTTTAACTTTGTTTGGTTTGGAAGGAAAACCCATGTCAAATCTTGTTTCAAAACTTGCAAAAAAATTCTATTGAAATCATGGAAAAAGAAAACAAGAAAGAATCAAACCATAGAGAATAGAAAAATAAATAAATAATAATTTATGTTATGAACTTGAAATTAAGAATTTGTGCTTGCAAATTAGTTTGTTGTGTATTTTGTTTGGAGGAAAAATTTGCACAACTTCACTATTAAACAATGAAAATTTGTATATATATATATTTGTATTGAATTTCATGCTGGGAATTTTTCTATTTTCAAAAAAAAAAACTTACCCAATTTTTTTTTATTTTTTCTGAATCAGAAAATAGAGCTTTAGTTCTCTATTTTTTTTGAGAAAGTTTATATATAAAAAAAAATCATTAACAAATTTTTTTAATGGAGAGGGGAGGCGGGGGCCCTACTCCCATAGCCCCCCCATGGGAGGTGTTGTGGAAGCAACATCGTTGCCTTGACAAGAAGTAGCGTTGCTCACACAATGCACCCCCAAATGGGGGAGGTTGCGTGTCAGCCTAGCCTCTCCCTTTGGGAGGGGCTCGCAACCCCTTATGCGTGGGCTTTTTATTTATTATTAATTTTGTTTTATTTTAAAATATATTTAATATATATAATTATATATAATATATAATATGTATTTTATACATTATATATTATATATTTTAAATTTTATTTTATTTAAATATATTTTTTATAATTATTTATAAATATATGTATGTATATATATATATATGTATATTATTTGTATTTTATTGGAAATAATTGAGTTATTTTAATGAAGTAGAAGTTAAATTGAAAATATAAATTATATATTTAAATGTAATCAATTTAAGATTATTTTATTGTCTCAATTATTAACTTTATAATGATTTTACTGTAACACAATTGATTTTAATCATTATGTGTAGTGAAGAGATAAACTCTATGTAAACACATTATGCGACATCTTTTAATACCTTAATGTTGTCATCCATCTAGAGTTGAATTATGTATCGACCTTGCTTAGAGCAATTTTCTGACTATTGTGTTATGTCCAGGTAGCTATTTTATAATGAAATGATTTTAATTGGGAAATAGGATTTTAGTATATTTAAATGTTAATGGGAAACCGAAGTAAACCTTTAGATTTAAATTCATTATCGTTGTTCAAATGTATGAGTAGTTATTTAACAAGGGAATATTTTTTTTAAAGGAAATAGTTATTCATATTAGATGAAATGAAATGTTTAAGAGAGCGGTTTTTATTTCTAGTTCTTGTTAGTTGCAAATGAATGAATGATAAGATTAGTTATTTTCATGAAATGCGCAATTAAGGAATTTAAAATATTGTGTTCATAGTTAAACTATTGTTTTTATTATAAAATAGTATATTTAAAAGGGAAAATATTGCATTTAAATATAAGGTTTTTAATAGTGAGATTAATTGATTCCAAAATGATTTATTTTGGAAAGGAGAAATAGTTATTTTAAAATGATATGTTTTAAATCGAAGAAGTAAATGTTTATTTTATTTTTATTTAAACACAATTAGGGAATTAATGTAATGCCCCGTCTTATAACCTAAGGAATGTTGCAATTGTCTATGTAAGTGTAATAAATTTTTTCTTAAAGTAATAATATTAATTTAATTAGTTGCATACATTCACTAAGTTACGCGACGTTACACTACTTGAGATTCCATAGACAACTTTAGTATTTAGCATTGCACATATTTAATTAACAAAAACTTAAAAGTAAACATTGCATATCATTTCAATTCCATTCATGATAGTATAAAGTACAAATAAGATTTCTTACATTGCATTTGAAAAGATATTACAATACTCATTCTTCAGATGAGGTAGATCAAATAATAGTTACAATTACATTTTACAAATGTTCACCTCATAAACAATTGAGGGATGTTTCAAATACAAGATTTTGAATGATGCAATAAAGAAAGTACATATATATCCAAGTACAAGCTCTCCATCCATGAAGCTCTCATTGCCATGATCATAAAATAGGGACCCAACGGAGTAAGGTGCACGTTCCACCCAACCATGTGGTACCCGTAGGTCCACCCCCCATGCTAGGAGATAGTAATATGGTTACCTAGACATAATCTACTAACCCTAGACACAAGTACATAACTAACTAATGGTTACATTGCTTCCAGAATTAAGACAATCAAATGTGCTAAGTACATAAGGTAAACTATTATTTTAGGTGGAGTGTCATCACAATGTTGCAAAGGTTACCCTGGTGTTTTTTCCTAGGTTCCGACCCCCAACCTTGGGTTACCCTGGTAACCTCTTATGAAACCCGACCCCATTTGCAAACTATTGCGGAATTGAATATCTTTTAAAGTAACAAGATATCGATTTGCCATTCCAGGCCTTCTCAACTTATACTCAAGACTGAACTAGCTCTAGAGTCTATAAGCGAGGCATAACAATCTTATTAAAGATTTTAATCAAACTACTGTGGTGTTTAATTATCACTGACTTACTAAATCTTTGTAAGTTACCCTGACACCACTTTGTGTGTCGGCCCTCACACAGAGCCACTCCCCTAAACATAGCAAAGGAATTCTAAGTTTCCCTTACTAAGGTAAACAAGGTGTACAAACATACAACATATAATTCTACACTTTTCATAACGAACATCAAGACTATGTTCATAAAATTAGGTGTCTAAACACCATACAAAAATCATGTACACAACCTTAGTTAACACAAGAATTCAATTTAAACATTCACAACTCCCACATTATACCACTTGTCTGGAAGACTTGTACATCTAAAATATTCCCAATTTTCCCAATAAAGAAACACGATTTGAAGCAAATTGAAAAATAAAGAGTCTACATTAGGATTCACTAAATCCAGTCAATCAAATATAATTTGCATGAAAATAAATCAACTTGATTACAATTCACTATCAAATAATCTAATTTTATCTTCTTCAATTTCATACAAAAATAAATACTAAATTTTCTCTTTCATTCATAAGGTTTCAAAACTAGTAAACCTCTTACTCATCATATATCTACATGCACCTTTATATATTATTTAATCATTTAAATTTAAAAACAAATAACTATATTAAATTAACATATATATATATATACATATATATATATATATTATATTTATATATATACATATATATTATTTATTAAAGATTTATTGTATTAAAATTCAAATCTCAAAATACTGTATAAACATTTTATATTAGGGTTTAGCCGAAATTGCAGCCACGGCTTAATCTTTGACAGTCGCCGGCTCCCACATAAGGGCGTCGGCCTGTGTGGTGGGGCGGCGCTGGCTGTTCCCACCTTCGCCTCCCTTAGGGGCGGCGGCTGTGGGAATGGCCACAGCCCCTTCCCACTATCGCCTCCCTTAGGGGGCGACGACTATGGGGAATAAACCCCCGCGGCCATGAAACTTGCAAAGTCTTTTTTATTTTTTTAAAATCTCAAAAGAATTCCGATGGAAAATGAGTTTCGCGTACGGTGATTTTCAAAAGAATTTATGTTTATATTAAAAGATTTTCACAATTCAATTTATATATATGAATTATATATATGTATATAATATATGTATATATATATATATAATTATATATATATATATATATATATATATATATATACAAACTCACAAGGTTTTCTAATGGAGAAATAAAGAAATTTCTATAGGGTTTTATTTTGGAATAAATTTTCAACAGGGTTTCAATGGGGAAATTGGGGAAATTGTAAAATTTCTACAGGGTTTCAAAAGAAAACACACACATCATTTCCAACCAAATTTTAATTTATTCTCTGAGGATTCAATTTCCTTTTCAACAAATGATTTCCCTCACAATAATTTACTCAAACTTTTCTACAGAGAGAAAGAAGTTTTCAAGAAATCTACAAATCCTTACAGAGAATATATAGTAAACAATTTTTCTGAGAAATACAGAGATTTTAATAAAATGAAACTTCTTTTCACAGGCATTCTTTTCAATAGCAAACAAATTATAAATCACAAGGGAAATACCTGTTTTCCTTAGCTTTAGAATTCTGTCTGGTGAAGAATAGCTTTTCCTGTAGCTTCCAAAGCCTTTCCTGAACACCAATTCCCAATATGCCAAAATCCCAACCAGAGAACTTCCAGAAATAACAAACAATACACAAAAAGTGAAAGCAATTTTTTTAACACTAATCTTTCATTTCCCGTGAAGAAAAAGGGTAATCTTCTATTTCCCAAATCCTAGATAATATCTGAGGAAATCTTCAACCAAAAGCAATAAATTCACTGGCACACATGTTGAGAAGAAAATATCTTCCAACCACTTACGGGTAATTCTTTCTTTCCTCTTTTTCAATATTTGCATGCTTTTAAATAATTTTCAATTTTCAATTTTCAAAAATACAAATTTCCTTTTTCTTTATTTTATTTATTTATCTAACAATTAAAAATACCATTTCCCTCATATCAACCAATTTAAAATTTAAATCTATTCACATAATAAAGGTAACTTTAATTTAATTAATTAATCTATTTAATTAAATAATTTAATCACAATGATCAAATTACTTAACCAAACAAACTAATTAATTAATTAAATAAAATGTAAAACTTATTTCTTTAACATTTAAAAATTAATTTAAATAAACAGTATATTAAAAAATAACAAACTATCATTAAATTGACAAAATTTTCCTTTCAAGCAATAGATTCCAATTAGGGACAAACAAGACAACCAAAGACTCCAAACTAAAACTGACAATGTACTGTGACTGGGTTTAAGACTAGACTAGGATAAACCATGTTACTACCTCCCAATCAACATTTTCGTTGAGTCTTGACACGCTCAGACCTGAGTAACCAGGTGGAGTCAGTGTCATGTACCTGCAATCCTACAATCAAACCAATAACATGCATATATATAATCCATTGTACAAACACACCGTGCAGAGAAAATCACGGACATCACAGAGCACTCGCAAGCGAGTGATGCAACTCCATTCTCCACACCAATACACGTCACATCAGACTGACAATTAAATAATAGTTAGTCCATCATAAACATATATATAGCAATAACATCTGAAGGAAATATCTACACTATCACAAAGCATGTCAGAAATCAATTATCACCATACAATGTATCATCATATCACAAAGTGAATCCACTGTCGCTCAAAATCAGCGATCAAAATATCCAAACCAAAGTACCAAAGTCTAACAGTGTGAAAACATGCAAACATAAAACATAAGCATAAATGGAGGGGTACTACATCCTCCCCCCCTAGGATCTGGCTTGCTCCTAAAAGCCTGTGAACAGATAGGGATAAAGTTCCCTCATGCGTGTCGCATCCTCCCAAGTAGCAGAAGCCTCATGGCTAGGATCCCATTGGACCCTCACCTGATCAATGTCTCGACCCCTGAGACCGAGCGTCCGGCGCTATAGAATGGCCACGGGCTCCAAAGCCAGCTGCCTGTCCTCTACCTGTAACGCATTCCAATCAAGTATATGAGAAATGTCGGGATGATATGGTCTAAGTACTGATACATGGAAAACATCATGAATACGTAACAAACTGGGTGGTAAGGCGAGTCGATACGCCACAAGACCAATCCTCTCTAGGATCTCAAATGGCCCAATGAAACGAGGCGCAAGCTTAGAGCCTTTTCCATAACGGATTAGACTCTTTCGCAGTTGCACTCGAAGAAACACTCTATCACTAACTGCAAACTGTCGGTCTATTCTATGCGCATCGGCATACTTCTTTTGCCTATCCTGTGCTGCTATCAAATGTTCTCTAATACGATCAACCTATTGCTCCATGTCTCGAAGCATCTCAGGACCAAGTAATACTCTATCCTCTAGTCGATCCCAACTTAGTGGAGTTCGACAAGGACGACTGTATAATGCCTGAAATGGTGGCATACCTATGGAACTCTGATATCCGTTATTGTAAGCAAATTCTACTAAGTACAGATAATCCTCCCAACGTGATTGTTGGTCCATTACATACATTCTAAGCATATCCTCTAATATTTGATTAACTCTCTCCATTTGTCCATCAGTTTGAGGATGATACACTAAACTAAAGTTCAACTATGTACCTAGAGCATGTTGTAATAAAGTCCATAGGGCTGATGTAAATACGGGATCTCTATCAGAAATAATCCTATGAGGAATCCCATGCAATCTAACTATGTCCTCCATGAATATCCTAGCTATGGATGAAGCATTATATGATGATCGTACTGGTGAAAAATGAGCTACCTTAGTCAATCGGTCAACAGTTACCATAATGGCATCATGTCGACGTGATGACATAGGTAACCCTACAATAAAGTCAACAGATATAATATCCCATTTCCATTCAGGAATGAGATGTGGCTGCAATAATCCAACAGGATGTTGATGCTTAGCTTTAACTTGTTGGAATTCAAGACATCTTGAGACAGTCAACAATATCACGTTTCATACCAGGCTAGAAATACAATTTCTGAAGATCCGCATGCATTTTCTTAACACCTAGATGAGCTGAGTATGGTGCTTGATGTGCTTTAGTCATAATTAATGTACGAAGACCCTCAAAATGTGGTACATAAATATGACCTAGATGTCGTAATATACAATCTGGTTCAAGGACATACCCTGCAAATCGACCTTCTAAAGGTCTACCAGATTCAATCTCTGACTTCACATCCTGATACAATCTATTAATAGGAAGTGCTGCTAATATTTGACCTCTTAAATCTACTTCAAGAGTAGTAGCAGAGATCTCATGTCGGCGACGACTAAGAGCATCAGCCACTACATTCTCTTTTCCTTGAACATATCTCACTTCAAAATCGTATTCACACAAGAACTCCATCCACCGTCTTTGTCTAGCATTCAAGTTAGGTTGCGTGAAAATGTATTGTAGACTACCGTGATTAGTATGAAGTTCGAAACGGTGACCCAATAAGAAATGCCTCCATCGAACTAATGCATGCACTACTGCAACAAGTTCTAAATCATGAGTGGGATAGTTTAATTCGTGATCCTTGAGTTTGCGAGACTCATAAGAAATCACACGCCCATCTTGCATCAAAACTGCTCCCAAGCCCTCTAAGGATGCATCAGTGCAAACTACAAAATCCTTAGTAGGATTAGGAACAATAAATATAGATGCATTAGTCAACTTCTCTTTAAGTGTCTGAAAAGCCAACTGACATTGCTCTGTCCAAACAAACTTCTTCCCTTTTCTCTGAAGAGAAGTAATAGGATGACCAATTCTAGAAAATCCCTCAACAAACCACCTATAATAACCAGCTAGACCCATAAAACTACGAACTTCACCTACATTAGTAGGCATGGGCCAATCTACAATAGCTTGAATCTTTGAAGGATCCACAACAATACCTTTTCCCGATATCACATGTCCAAGGTATTTCACTTCAGTTTGAAAGAAGTCACACTTCTTCAGGTTCGCATACAATTGATTTTCTCTTAAACATTGCAATACCTGTCTCAAGTGTTCTTCATGCTCCTTCATGTTTCTCAAATAGATCAAAATATCATCAAGAAATACAAGGACAAAGTGATCAAGGTATGTACAAAAAACACCATTCATTAAACTCATGAATATCGATGGTACGTTCGTTAACCCAAACGGTACTACTGTGAATTCATAGTGCCCATAACGAGTTCGAAATGCAGTTTTATGAATGTCAGCTTCAGCAATTCGCAATTGATGATAACCAGATTTCAAATCAATTTTAGAGAACACATTAGCTCCCTTGATCTAATAAAAAAGATCATCGATTCTAGGCAAAGGATAACGATTCTTAATCGTAACCTTGTTCAATTGACGATAGTCAATGCACAGTCTAAGTGACCCATCCTTCTTCTTTACAAAGATGACAGGTGCTCCCCAAGGGGAAACACTTGGACGAATGAAACCCTTTTCCAATAGTTCCTCTAACTGAATATGAAGTTCCACTAACTCCTGAGTCGTCATTCTATATGGAGCTCTAGATATAGGCTCAGCTCCAGGAACTAAGTCAACTCTAAAATCAATATCCCTCTTAGGAGGCATTCCAGGTATATCATCAAGAAACACATCTGTGAATTCCCTAAGAATAGGATGATCATCAAGAGATATCTCTCGACTCTCACCTTCTTCCAAATCAGTAATTGTTGTTGCAAATAGTTGGCAACCCTGACCAAGACATCTCTTTAATTGCATAGCAGATATCATCCACAAAGAGATAGGTCTTTGTATACCTATAATTTCCACTTTTGCACCTAAATCATTAATGCAACTAACTGTCTTAAGTTGGCAGTCAATCACAGCATGATGAGATGCTAACCAATCCATACCTAAAACTATGTCATACGATCCTCAAGGTGTAACATGTAAATCCACTAAGGTAGTTAACATTCCAATTTTAAGTTCACAATTATGTACTAAGTTCTCTACCACTACTTTCACCCTAGAGGAAAATTCTACCTGCCACTTATCGCCTTGCTTTACCGCCACAAGACCACATCGCTCAATGATGGTAGGTGAAATAAAGGAGTCGGTAGCTCCAGAATAAAAAAGAATGGAAACACTAACACCATGTAACTTACATGAAGTCTCGACCACTGTGTTCTGGTGATCGGCTTGGCGGTCATTAACTGTAGCATAAACTGTATGTGATCATCCTGCATCACCCACTGTAGGCTCTAAAACTGTAGGTCGAGGCCCAAAACCAGAAGAACCTCTCATCGGACACTGCCTAGCAATGTGTACCTGCTGACCACACGAATAACAACCTGTGCCTCTACCGAATCCTCTGCCACCTGAAGGTGCATTAGATTGTTGGAAACTACCTCTACTAACAATAGACTGAGCACTCTATGCAGGCTGATCCTGTCTATTGCACTTGTTGCACCACCAGTTGTGAATCTTTCCTGACTACGGGCTATTACCTTGCTATGGTTGTGGATTATTATTCTTTTGAGGTGTTCGTTGCTGCTGCTACCCACCCTTAGAGGATGTCTATTGGTTCT
>VDFB02094827.1:0-18197 GCA_007258455.2 Sequoia sempervirens
GAAGAAAAGTGAATTTCACCTAAAGAAAATGGAGTGTATCTAAGTACATTGATTTCATAGAGTGTATTGTGTTATGTCATGTGATGTGAGACTAGTAAATGTGTTGTGCCCCAAGTATGAGATACAAATGTGTTGTGCCCCAAGTATGAGATACAGGGTATCCAACTTGGGATAAGGGTGGTGGATGTCTAGTACGATCCCCTATGTGTACCCTTTGTGATGGTCCATTGTGTAAGTTAGCTAGTTAAGAAATGATGTAAACATGATATGTGTGGACGTGTGTTTTTTAAAGGCAATGTGATGTATTCCTTTGTGTTAGTATTGTTTGTATGTTAAATGTGTACCCCTAGCGTTTGGTTCCCCCCTAATGGGAGTGTGATGCCAGCTAGTGTAAATAGGGGTTGAGAGGCACATGGTCTACCATCAGGAGATTACGAGCTCAGGGTGTTGTCCCTAATCCTAATAAAGGATCTATGTCAAGTCATTGTAATCTTCCCATGGACGTTGACCATGGCCTACTCCCCCACATATGAGAACCACACTTGTTGGTTCATAGTGCAAACCTATTCCTTGATGTTTATAACCCATGGGTAAAAGATGGAATAACATGGACTACCAGTGATTCATACTTATGTGGTCAGGGACCACCAGTTACTCATATTCATGTGGTCAGGGACCACCAGTGCTTCATGTTTATGTGGTCAGGGACCACCAGTGATGTATATTAATGTGGTTGGGGACCACCTGTTATTCATATTCATGTGGTCAGGGACCACCAGTGCTTCATGTTTATGTGGTCAGGGACCACTAGTGATGTATATTAACGTGGTCGGGGACCACCCGTTATTCATATTTATGTGGTCAGGGACCACCAGTTATTGCATGCTATAATACTTATGATGTGGTTAGAGAACCACCATTCCCCTCCTCCCCTTAGGTGGCTTATCAAGTCACGTGGTGCTTGTAATGTACAAATTTTATTATTGAAATATGAATTATTTGTAATTCTTGATTGATGTTTTATTTTATTATGCACCAGCAAAGTGTAATTTTACATTTATGTACTTAGGCTATTTAGCCATTTGGAAGTTGTTATATAGTCTGATTTTCCTCAAGGTCTTGTTTAATTTTGCCTTTGAATTATGATTGGAAAGTTGCAATGTAGCTACAATTTATCTTTATTTTGTTTCTCTTGAATTTATAAGTTCCCTCTTGGGAGTTTTATTGAAACTTTGGTTTATGATCTTGTGTTATTCAATTTGAGGCTTTCTCCTTGGTTGCAAATTTGCTGGCATGTGTGGTGTAATGTGGAATTTGTAAGCTGCCATATCCCGGGGGGTTCCCTGGCAGGTCGTATAGGGGAGTAGATGTGTTGGGGAATTATTTTGAAAGAGGTTGTGAATGGGACTAGTATGGGATGGTCATTAATCCATTCTTCCCTCATTCTATGATTATTCTTATCTATATGGAAGAGTCCTTAGAGAAGGGCCTCGAGTGGTATCCAAGAATATCCATCCTTATAAACCCCATTGTGTGAGCCTTGTGGTGTAAATTGTGTGGTTGTATGAGGATAGGTGCACCTAATTTGGGAAGAGCATCCTTTGTATGAGGATAGGCGCACCCGATTGGGAAGAGCATCTATGATATTGTTGTGTGTACATGTGAAAATTTCAAGTAAATGTGATGTGTCATACCTGTGAAGTATGTGAGAAAGATAGCAATAAATGATGCAAAGATAATACTCCTTGAGACATGAATTTATATTGGGACAAAAATAGTTTCTAACATCATGAGTGATGATTATAATGCAAACGGGAACCTTGAAGGGTATCAAAGGATGATAATGCATTTGGATATATGTTGGTGTATTTTTTTTTTTTTATCAAGAATGTTAATTACATGGATGACTACTAGTATTTGTTGTATTGTGAGTATATAGAATAAATATTTTATGATGAAAAATTATGTTCTAAGTATTTAGGTGATTGGATTATGTAAATGATATCCCTACACATGTATTGATGAACTAATGTTTTTCGTACTTATTATGGTAAGATCATTAGTATATTTAACTTGTCATGTGTGTTTCCATATTGGGAATTTTAAGATTACAAACTTTAATGACTTCCAGGAGGAAGTCCAATCTAAGGGGAGAGAGATGTGAGGCCCAACACCGTTTATAAATTATGTGACATCTTAATAAGTTCAATTATGCTAGTTGGTGAATAAATAGATGAATTAACCCAATCCCATGTGTAATATTTTGATTTTCTTATAAACTAGTTTAAATGATTATTGTGATAAATTCTCTTAAGTAAATGAAAATGGGAAAACTATTAAGAATGAATGTGAGCAGATAATATTTAGATTTTTGAACAGTTATCACATGAAGAATACACTTAGATCGATATGAGCTAAAGAATTTTGTGTACTTAACATTGGTTTGAATCTCACTAATAAGTTTCATGTTTCTTGGAAAATAATAATAGTCAGGAACAAAGCGGGACTGTTGGAAGATCAGTAAGAAGTTTCCAGAAGTATCAATAGCCAAGCACCATTGAGGTAAATTTAAAGGAAAAATCTAATCAATGAGGGGTATACCAAAGGTAGGATAATTTGAGGAAAAATTCTATAAATTAGATATCAAGTTGCATGATGAATTTTATTAAAGGAGTGTCCAAGAGTAAATTTAGTAGTGTAAATAAAGTATTTAACGAAGGTTTCATTTTCACGCATGCTCAAATTTTTCATCTCTTATAGGGAAAGGAAATGAATATATATGTGTATTATGGTTACTAACTATTGAATTTGATCTTATGGATAGTTTGAACAGGTGTTTATTATATTTCTATCCTAACATGTATTTGGGAAAATACATATGAGAGTAATGTCGAGGGATGTAAATATAATTAGGGTTTTGTCCAAGTTGTAATTGAGTGGAGGGTTTTAATGATTGGTGGCTTAGTGTAGGTACTTTTTGGATCCTTATTGATTATACTCGTGTGGTTAAGAGTGTAAGATCTATTAGGGTTTTCAAATCCTTAGTTAGGTCTTGAATTTCGAATTGGCCTTCAAAGTTGGCTTCTTAGGGTGTTGTATGGTCAATTGTTTTGATATTAGTGCAAAAACAGACCCCTAGGACCTATACCTATGGGTTTGGAACCTTTTTGACATGTGAACTTGTCCTTGGAGTATGAAAAGACCCCTCAAAAGTCCACATTCATGAATGTGACGAATTCAAAAGTGTTGGGGCTTGGAAAAAGTGACTTGTCACTCTCAACTCCCCACTCCCCAAAAGTTCTTGGAATTGGCACAAGACTCACACATGTGTGAGCACTTGGGGGGAAAGAGTGTAGGTTTGGAGGATTCCTATATATCTCAAGAAGATGGAAGATTTGAGCATTGCCCACTTCTCCTTTTGGAGAACTTGTGAAGTGAAGAAAAGAAGGAAAGAGTCAAGGATGGAAGAATAGGAGTTCAAAGGAAAGCAGCTTGTAGAGAGATAAGTCTTTTCCCATTTCTTATTCTTAGTATTGGTAGAGATAGCTTGATCTATGCATTGAATCGTAAGTAAGATTGTTTAAGGGATATATTAGAGTAATGTGTTGTATAATGAGCAAGCTTGTTATGGCACTAAGCTCTCACCATTGAATTACAATGGTGCATAATGTATTTCTTGCTCGGGGGTATGGCTAGAGCCCACGAGGCTCCATGACACCATTACGGTAGGGTGGAGAGCAAGACCTTGTTCATGAGTTTGTAAGTCATTTTCTTCCTTAAATATTGTGATAATATTGTAATTCTAAAATATGGGATTCATATTTTTCAATGAAGAAATGAAAAAAAAAGCAAGTCTTATTCCTTTGTTTGTGTTCATTGTATTTATTTTTAATACTATTGCAATAGTAAAAGTTTGTATTTTGTTTTAGAAGGAAATTATAGGAAAAGAGCAAGCCATATTCATCAAAGTGTATTCTTTATAAAATTTTGATCCAAAAATGTTAAAGAGTTTATCTTTATATACCTCCACTTGAAAAACCCTTGTTTATTAAATGAGAGATTTTGGTGTTTTCTCGTAGTGAAAATGGTAGTTTTTGAACTCATATTGTAAAAGAAAATGGTGTTATTATTCTAAGTAAATCTGCCCTTTTGAAGTTTAATTTCATAGCATTGGAAGTTTTTTTTAAAGTGTCTATGTGTAAACCATCTTGGTGGAAAGTATTGGGTTGTTATTTTTCAAAAGAAATCTACCATGTTGGTTGAAAATTTTAAGCCCTTATAAAGATGTTCTATGAGAGTGAACTTGTATTGTGCTTTGAAAAGGAGAATTCAGTCTGATGTGTAGAAGAAAGTAATGTCTAATTTTATGTTTGGATGAGGAAGTATGGTATTTTAGTTGGAATGTTTATCACATCAACCCTTGCTTCTTGAAATAAAATACTGTATTACTGTAGAGTAACTATTCACTAGGAGCGTAAGGGAGAAAGAATTTCTGGTTGTATCTTTGAAATAAAAAGTAGTACTCCGCTTATTTAGTTTGATAGCTTCACATACAAGTACACTTTTGTTGTGAAGAACCTATTTTTATTTGAAAGGGAACGAACTGCCCAAATTTTAAATCTACAATTCTTTTATAATATGTTAATTTGAGCTCTATTCTCTTGAGTTATATATAATTATGTATATTTAGGAGGAAGCTATTACTCTATACTCTGTAACCCAAAGTAAAGTACATAAAAAGGAACACTCAGAATTCTAGTATGTTTTGGTGGAAAATCTGAAATATTTGCAAGGAGTTATTCAAAAATAATTAGTGGACCTACCATAGGGTCGAATTTATTTATTTATTTGCCTATAAATGAATGTGTAGTTTCAATTGGAAAATATTTCCGTTAGGTAGATTTGTTTGAGTTTACTCTGTTGCTTATATGGCTCTACGTAGTTGAAAAAAAGGAAAGAGGAATATATTGCATACTGGGTTGTTTAGTCTAAAGAAAGAAGCAGAGGAAAATGTATAGATATAAATGTAAGATATGGTTTGATAGAAAATATTAGATTTGTGTTTGGCTCATAAGCTTTAGGTAATCTCGAGTGAAAGAGAAAAAAAAAAAGATTCAATAATACTATAGGGAAATGCTACTTTTAAAATCTCTGCTCTTCTGTTAATAATATAGTTGCAAGAGAAAAGATTTATACACCTGCTCTTTTCAGTTTTACATTGATACAAGTTGCTTGGAATTTTGACAAAATAAATGGTAAGAATTTGAATTAAGTTATTGGCGTTTAAATCATAAATATATGAATATATTTTATTCCCTGAAATGTCTTACAAAACTCACGTTCAATACATGTTCTGCAATATCTATAGCTTAGATATATTACAGAAAGAAAAAAAAAAAGAGAGAACTTAGAAAAGCCATGTTACTTTCATATGTTCAAATGTAAAGTATTCTGGTATAAAACTGAAAACAATGCGAAGATTACTTAGATCTCACTTTTAACAGTATATAATACGAATTTATTATTCCTCAATATATAGAGCCCTTCCTGTGCAATACGGTATTGAATGCTAAAATACAGTAAATTGGAATCTAGCATATAAGATAGCTTAATAAAGGAATAATATATATATATATATACAGGCCCAAAGGCTCTACAATGGGGGGCTACAACTCTCACAGGCCACAACCTGTAGAGAGGTTGCAAGCCCCAAAGAAGGCCAATGATTTTTTTTTGTGAAAAGCCCTCACCAGTAAGCCCTTCAAAGAAGGAATCTCAAAACATAAAATGTTTATCAGTTGCAGGTTGAGAACCATCTATGCTTAAATGAAAAATATATATATAGATAGATAAATAAAGATGCAAACCTAAATACAGTCTACTAGGGATTTCGCCCCCAAATAGAATAATCACCCCAACACCGCCATAGTTTCTGACCAACCTTCTCAGGAAATAAATTAGACAGATTTGATGCGTCGCCCAACATATTCAATCTGCAGCACTCTTGGAAGCTTAACTGGGATAAATGGTGCATCGTCCTGCTCTGTGGCAAACCAGGTTTAAAAAGAAAATGCCAACAATTTAGGGTTGAAATATTGATATTTAAAATGGACGCCACAATATGCTTCAACTCCGTTAAATTTTTCCTTCCCGCTTAACGAAATAAATTCATTGCTAAACGATAGTGGTTGGAGAAAGTAAGTCTTCTCTACATCAAAATAAATCACTGTCATAAATCTTCGCTTATTTTTAAGCACTCACGTTTCAATATCATTAGGAAGGACTATGCTCTTGGGGCGATTCTATCTTGAAATCCTTCCTTAAAAATTACCTCCAAAAGTTACGCTAGGATTCACCCCTTCCTTCCACGTAAGTGATGTCTCTTTGTCTTATTTAGGACATCTTTCATCCCATGTTTAGTGTTCCTTAAAATAAAAAGAAAATAAAGGAATGTATTCCCATCCCTTTAGGAAAGATTCCTTTACCTTAAATTAAAAAAAATAAGGAGGGATTTAAACACCTAATATTTGGGATTCTAGAAAAGAAAGTAATACCTCTTCCTTTATACCATTTCTTCCTTCCTTTAAGGAAATTAAAAATATGTACATATAAAGGAATTTATAATGTAATGATTTGTATAAATTATTCTTTAATTTAATATCTTTTAATTTATTCTTGTAGTAAATAAATGTTTTTTATTATATATTAATGTATTTATTTATTTATTTATTTATTTTTAAAATAAATTAATAATAATAAATTAATTAAAATGGAAATTTATTAATTGATTTGTAAACTATGAATTTTCTTCCACTTTTTGCTTTGGCCTTCAAAATTAGATGTTAATGTAGACTTCATCAATTTTGGCAAGGAAGCTTAATTAGTGTAGAGTGAGCAAGCATAACTTTATAACATCAATTAATCCTTGCTTTTAACTTGCAATTACTCATTCTCAAATGTCGGACCCCGACCTTTCTCATGATCGCTTGAAGGTATGTGTGATGGTCTCCACGCATACCTGCTCATCTAAGTACCCAACCCTCACCCTCGAGTGGCGTGTTGTTGATCTCGTTATAAGGGAAATGTCATCTAATGCGTGTAATACATCATCACATTGTGTATGGTTAGTATAACGATAAAAAATTTACAAACATGTGTCAAAAAAAAAAAAATTAGTCATGTTTATTTTGGAGTACTCAAAATACGACCATAATGGATATCGTATGACTTCTTTCCCGCTATGGGTCCGCCGAGAGTATGGTGTCTTGCCGAGATGAGATGAGTTCGTGACATCTTGCCTTTGGCATAAAATCTTTCGAGATGATGGGAGTCTTGCCGATAGCTACTACGAGGTGTATTCGTGATCATGAGACACAAATTAGTGTCTCACCAACATGCACCTTCATTCCAAAGCAACCTTTGACCGCTTTGGGAATCTATGTGACACGAGTTCAACCAATCAGTGAGCTGAAAGTCAGGCGCCAACGATGGGAGGGATCACAGAAAGCAACGGATCGCTCTGCAGAATAAAGCGATGAATCAAATATATCCAAGAGTGTCATCGGTAAATAGAAGAACATGAGTTGTGGTGACAACCGATCGCTACTGGAAAAGGGGGATCGACATTAATAATAATGCTTTAGAGCATTCAAAGTGGCCCTTCAAGGAGGTTCAACAATATACTGGAGGCTAGAAGTAAATGCAAGTATTATAGAAAGATCTGAAGGCTTCTCCTGAGGGCATCCTTTCACACCGACATGGACAGCAGGGATACACTTGATGCAACATTAACTTCATTTGAAAAGATCTAAGGGCAGATCTTTCTAAGACAATATTTTTGTAAGCCTAGAAACACATCTTTTTGTATATAAGGCATTTTTGCCTCTTTGTAAAGGAGTTTGGATTATGCATTCTCAAGAGTTAGTGATTTTTAACAATCCTTTCTCAACTGATGTATGCTTTGTAACTCAACTAGAATCTAGAATATAATATACAAAGATTACCTTGGAAACCAGTGTTGGTGTTTCATACTGTTTTCATTTCTTTTCAGTTTATGTAAGTTTTGAACTGTGTTTTCTAAGTCTACATTTGAACTTTAAAGTTGTGAAATTCATCTTTCCTTCTTAAAATATATATGCAGATTAAACATTTTCAAGAATAATGCAAAGTTCACAAAGTTATGTTGAGTAAATGAAATATCTCTTTATTTTCTCAGTGTATGTTCATCTTGTTTTCATTCCATGATTTCTGTCAATTTGGTGTATCACCATAGGTTTAAGTTTTAATTTTCATACATTCCTTGTTTCCTTTTCTTTCAAAGAGCAGTAGTTAGGTGATAACACAAAGGAAGTCGACCTTCTCTAGAGGTTGACCTTTGTTTATAAGTGACCCATAGCTTTAGAGGTCTTCCCATGTTGAGTCAAGTTCTCATTGAGGGTGCAAATCAGTGATAATATTTTTGGCACACCCGGTGGGACTGTCGAACAGACAGTTTGAAAATTACATGTCTATTATTGGTTTTTGATATGCAACTAGTAAGATTCATGCCTTTCAGAGGTTAACATCAGCATATCATGGCGACTCTGTATACCAGTGTATCATTGAGGAATTTAAAATATTGACAAATCTGGTGTTTTTCTCAATAGTATTAGCCTTTGGAGGCAACGTAAATAGCACCATGGCGACTCCAATTTAAGATCAGTTGGTTTTAGCAGCCCAAGTACCTACAATTAAGGAGGTTTGCTAACTAGACTTGCTTATGCTTCATATTTTACCTTGCAATGTCTAGTTATCAGCAATATAGTGGTCATTCTCCTCCATTTCATAAAAAAATAAGTTATGGGTCTCCAAATAGCCTTTCTCCTCATTGCAACCAGCATTATTAGCAATCCTATCATGCTTTCCACCCTCCCACCCTTGCTCAATTCCCCTTGCAACATATTAATTCCACTTGGAGCCAGCCTTGTAGCCTTCCGAGTCAATCCCAAAATTCTAACAATGCGGATACTGAGTTGGGTAGCGTCAAGGAGATGTTGCTACAGTTTCAAAGGAAGATACTAGACATAGAAAGGGGAAATGAGTATAATATGCGGCAGGAGGAGCTTTCTAGTCAAGCTTATATTCATCAGCAGGAGGTTGAGACACAAAGAGGATCCTATTTAGTACAAGAATTTGAACAAAGTCAGTCTAACTCTCCTGAAGAACAACTTTCTCAAATGCCCCAATCAGCTGCTACCTTTCCAAATCCTTTCTTTGAGGAAGGGCTTCACTTTCCGCAGATCAGTGTTCCAAGTTTTGAACAGAATGAGTTTTCTATTGAAAAGAAAATAGAGGAAGAGCATCCCACTGATCTAGACAGCTTACTCATGTGGGAAAGGATTAAAAAGGTAAATCCTTTACATCTAGCTATAGAGTGTTTTCAATTACAGCAGCAAAGGATTGAACAGCTAGAAGACATCAAACATTTTGGGCAGTTGTCGATTGATGACAGTCAGCAAAACAACAATAGCACATGTGAAGACGATGTTGAATCAAATTCATTGTTGAACCCCTTAGATTTTGATTCATTTAAAAAATCTTCTGATGATGTTTATAAGATGGTTGAAGCCAGAATGTAGGAATTTTCATTTGAAGATCTTCACTTGCAGACAGAGGATGCCCAAGTTTCACTGGAAAAGGAGCCACATAAAGAAGAACAATTGACTTCTTTATTTGACCAACTACCTGGTTATGTTGAGCAAGCGGAAGAGAGCATGCAACTTCCTGATTTACCAATTGATTTGGAACAGCCAGAGAATATTGCTGACTTGTCCGATGAACTTCCTCAATTTTTTGATGAAGATGAAGATCTCACATACATGATAGCATCTATGCCTGGTATGGAGAAACTAAATGATAACACTCATCTAGATTTAATGCAAAATTATGAGTTAGATGATATCATAGAAGCTTTTTGTTCTAACATAGATGATGAGCTAGTAACATATGAAAGGGAAGCATGTGATCAACCCATTCAAGTCAGTGAGACTATTGAAAAAGTTGTAGAAGATAATGCCTTGCAGCCTATGAACTTATTTGATGAGTTTCCCCACTTTGTTGAGGAGGAGTTATATTTTTTCATGGACAAAGAGTGTAAGGAACAATAGTTTGAAGATTTTTTTTCAGTTATCCAACAGGGATATCAGCTCCTTAGTCAAGAAGATCCAACCATAAAAAACATTAATGGTTTCTTTTCAAAAACTATTATACAAGATGCAAAGAAGCAGGACTCCTTTTTCATTGTAGAGCTGAAAGAAAGAACAGTTGATCCTCCTATAAACAATAATACAAAAATCTTTCAAGAAGATCAGACTGTAGCAGTCAATGAACAACCTGCATATTACCTCCAATCAGCATCTTTTCAAGGAAAAGATGAAGTCTTTAGAGATCAACAAGGGGCTGAAAGTTACAAGTTCAGTGTCCTGACAAGGGGATGTCCTATCAGGCACCTGACTCAGTTGAAGGACACTGAAAAGGGGTTTCCATTTCAATTACTTACTTGGGAGCATGAGATTGAACATCAAAAGTCATCAATGCAGGTGGCTTACCATATTCAAAACAGCTACAGGAACCTCTTGTTTAACACAGAAAAGGAGGCAGTTTTCATGATTAAGGAGGTGTTTAATCTATGCACTCAGCATTTACCTTTTCATTGGACAATTTGCAAGCAAGAAGCACGTCCTATGTTGGTGAGAAAGGGCAGTTTTTTCTTACAACCAGTAAACAGTTATGTCTAATCACTACCACCGCTGGGTAGTATAGGATATAGTAGTTGCAGTTTTAGTTTTTTGCTTGCAATAAATGCCCCATGGCACGTTTCATTTTTAGTTTTGTCATGTTTTTCAATGGGTGTAGTTGCTGCACCTGGTTTTTCAGATTCTGTCTTCAACATAATTGTAGTAGTTTCTTTCAGTCCGTGTGGTTTGAGCTGAGTTACAAGGTTTTCAAAAATTTGAAGAGCAGAGCAATGATTCCATGCCCAATGGATAGGCTTAGGCTACTGGTTCTCATGTTTAGCAGGAAAACATCCAGCTAAGGTCGCCATAAATGTTGCCCGATTTTCACCTATGGGCTCAATCAGGTAGGGAAATCTGTGTTTTAGGTGTTCATGAATGTCAAATGGGGACATTGTTGTACATGATTAAATCATACCCCTGATGCATTCCTCAAAGAACTCAGTTGGAAAGCCTCACTCAAATGGCTTTGGCAAAAAACTCATTAGAGAAGAAAGCTCAGACCCTCCTATTTCTTGCTAACTAGAAATGCATTCTACTTGGTTTAATACACCCATTGCCAGGACATTCGGGTCGCCATGAGTCTTCATGTGTCTCTCTGCTTGGAGGGAAGTCATGCCGACATTTTTTCACAAGGGTGGCGTCGGGGGGAATGATTGCCTTTAGCATAATGTCTCACCGACACATGGGAGTCTCCCCGAAATGGTCTCAGCTCACCAAAAGATTGTCATCTCGCTGAGAAGTCTCACTAAAGGTTAGGAGTCTCACCAAAGGAGGGCCCGAGCTTGCCAAGAGAGGAAGGCTTTGACATGAAGTCTCAGCGACCGTTGAGGGTCTCAGCGAAGCAACTGTCGTTAGGATGAGGTCTTGGTCAATTCAAGGTCTCGGGCCATGTGATGCCTTCGGTGTATATGGGGCTTTCATTGTGAAAGTCTCACCGATGGGGTGGAGGGCTGGCTGAAGCAAAGTGGAGCTCACCGAAGAAGGAGCTTGACATGATGTCTCAGTTGAATGGAGGAAGTCTTGTAGAGAGAGCTTCATCGCATAATGTCTTCCTACCCATGGAGGTCTTAACGAAAAAGAGATTGTTATCGTGGAAGGACCTTTGTTCGCCATAAGGTCTTGCCGACAGACGAGGGTCTCGGCGACAGATTGTTCACAAGGCTGTCGGTGGGGAGGAAAAATATTGCCTTCGGCAAGAGGTCTGGCTGAAGGGGAAAAGTCTCACCGACGGGGTGGATTTTTTGCCAAAGTAAAGTGGCATCGGCGAAAGAGTTTGAGCTCGCCGTGACGTCTGGCCGACTAGGTGTAGTCTCCCTGACAATGAAATGAGCTCGCCTAATGGAGGAATCGTCGCCATGAGGTCTCACCAATAGCAAAAGTCTCGCCGAGAGGGATTGATATCAGCGTAATGTCTTGCCGAAGACTGAGGGTCTCGTCGAAAAGGTTTGAGCTCGGGGAGAAAGGAAGGTTCTTCACCATGATGTTCTTCCGATAGGGCATTTGTCTCATTGAAGAAGGACGCAACCAGATAAACTTTTGAGGGCTCAAGCAGATGTCCGGGCTAATGTAAATATAGTCCGGTGATAATTTTGACATCGGCTGACTTTGTAACTCGGGCTATGAGCTCTTGCCAATGATTGAGAGCTATGTCGATAACTACCGGCTGGGCATAATCAAGATCGAGACACTAAGCGTCTCAATCATATGTGATTCACCGAAAGCAACCTTTAACCATCCGGGAATCTAATGGACATGAGTTAAACCAATCGGAGGAAGCTACAAAAGCGAAGTCGGTAGTTTGACCAAAGGAGAGGAAGATCAACAATGAAAGTTTAATGGATTTGCTCAGCCAGGAGCATTCAGTACCGGGCAAGGAGATTCAAGAGGGCCAATGAGGACCGTAATTCAATGCTGCAAAAAGATCTTGTGGGCTTCCGCAGGGTGACCAAACCGACATGGATAGGGAACATAGCTTTAGTTTTCATTCAAAAAAAGATCTAAGGGTAGATCTTTTATGAAGGCAGATATTTTCGTAAGCCCTAGGGGCCGACATCTTTTTGTATATAAGGCATTTTTTCCTCTTTGTAAAGGAGTTCTCCTTATGCTTTTCGAAAGTCTGTGACTTTTGTAGTCCTTTCTCAGATTAGCAAACTTCTGTAACTCATTTTGGAGCATGATATATAAAATTTACCTTGGTCACCATTGATGGTTCAATTTTCCTTCTAGTTCTTGCAAAATATTGTGCATTTTCAGGTGATTGATCAAGCTACTTCGTGAAATCTTTCTTTTCCTTATAGCTTTGTCTCATGTTAGCATGCCTTTCTTTGCAAAAGTAGTATTATGTAGGTTACAAACTGTGTTTACTTAATTGCACATAAGCTTTTAATTTGTGAAAATCTGCTTTTCCTTCTTGAAAGTGTGTGCATGTCAAACCTGTTTGTGAAATACTTATGCATAATCTATATAAACTTATGCAGTCCCATATCCATCATCAGTATTCAAGTGTAAATTGAGATCTCATTATTCTCATCAGTTTGGTGTATCACCATAGGGTTTATTTTTATGCACTCTCTTCTTTTCCTTTACAAAATCAGAATTTAGGTGACACCAAGGAAGTCGGCCTTCTCAGGATGTTGACCTCTGCCTATAAGTGACCCACGGCTTTGAGGTCTTCCCATGTTATACTAAGGTGTTGAACATCGTGCTCAACAAGGGTGGACTTCAGTGATAACAATCACCTTGCATTTATACTATCGACAACTTGAAAAACATCTTCAAGTCAGCTACACTCTTCTTGCACTTTACAAACTCGAATTAGGTTGACACTAAACATTCCCGTGGTGGATAGGAATGAAAATCAGACAAAAAAAAACTTATCTGGGACCCAAATAAACTTTCACATGCCATGCTACACTGTAATTAATGCTTGAACATCTCTAAATGTAGTGTAAACACCACCTGTCAACTATTACCCATGCAAACACCATTAAACTTTGAATTTCATGCTTCCTCAAATCCAAGGATGACTTTTGAACCACCTACCACGCTTCATTAGAATCTAGAATATTCCTCTATTCTCTTGAAATCCATCAAAATCATTCACAAAAACTCACATCATCAGAATGTACACGCCCAATACATTCAAACTACACTACCAAACAATGCAACTTTACAATCCAACTTCTAGAGTACCAAACCAAAAATCCTCTTGAAACAGGCAAGAGATCAACCTCATCAACATACCTTCAGAATCACAAGAAATAAAGTACAACTACAGAGAAATGTGGAGCAAGAAAATTTCTCCTAGACACCTCTGTAAACAATACTACAAAGCCAGTTCACACACTAGTGAACATAACTTCCTCTAACCATTGATCCAAAAGCCAAAATTCTAGATATAAAAACTCTAAACACCTCTATCCAACATATCCAAACTACACAAATAGATCTTCAGCCTAGAAGAAATGTGAAGCCAAACCAAAACACCTTTGCAACACCCTATTTCCTTATTTTATCAATTTTATCAATATTCTCGACATCCAAATCATAAATAGAAGCTTATCAAAGCAACACCAAAGGTTAACATCAACAACTTAATTGATGACAACATAATGCAACTAATCAAAGTAACAATATCTTCTCAACCATTGCACTACTATCATCAATGACAACATAGGCTTGTTGACATCAATGGCAATACCTTCATACTTGCAACAAATACGAGGACAGTGAAGGTTATGTGCATTTACAAATTAGTCCATGCTTCTATCATATTGATCACATGCTCATATGGGCCATGTTGCATACGAATCAAAATGTATATTTTAATGTAAGGACATGCATTAAGTATATAAATCTAATCTACCAATAACACAAATTAAAATTTGGCATTGTTTCTTGCTAGATAGTTAATGTAAATCCCATAAGACTTCACATGACATTGGCCCACTATTGAAGGGGGATGTATAAAGTTTTCAATTTAAAAAAAAAAGACTTGAAGAAAAAATTAAAATTCATTGAATTTCATAGCGCAAGGTCATATAAAGCTCTCAAAGCAGATTTATGGCATATAAAATGTTTTTCTTTTGATCATGTAGATAAGCTCTTGGAATTACAAATTGTCTAATAATGCCTTTCAATATTAAGGAGAAATGTATTTAATGCAATATATATATATATATATATATATATATATATAGTTGTCTCATTCCTAGAATCCAATCACTCCCAGAAAGCACCTACCTATCACAGGAAAGTGAATTCGAGCAACAAAACATTAACAAAAGAAAGTAAAATGTGTCAAAAGATTCTTACGCCTGTATGAACACATCAAGTGTGTAGTTCCTAGCACTAAACTTAATTTTTTTCTAGAGATGCATAAATAAGAAGATTTTATAAATGTTTCTGGTAAAAATTTGCATTAATGATAGTGGACCAACTAACAGAAAATCTAGAGACAGCAAGGGCTATAGGCTAATCATTGACCTATGAGTGATCATAAGATTAAGATTTGCATGAGGAACCTCTATATTTGGAGGATATGGAGTTGAATCAATAGAATCAATGGATGCTAATACTAGCTCTTTTGTTTTTTCTTTTGGATCTATTGGATCATTTGAACCAACTGTTGTTGTTAGAGAACTGTAGCTAACTCTACCAAAACTTTCTTGAGATGAAATTCAACTTGACCAAAGCATACTTTCAAAAATAGATATCTAGACTAATATAACTAGAATATAAACTAAATATCATAAAATAAATTCAAAACTTGAGAAGGATTTGAGATAAATAGAGTAAGCATGTAATAACTAAAGGATGATATCTAGTTTTTGAAGTACCTACTTTTCAATGAATCAGTTCTAGTTTTAACTACAATCTGACAATTAGTCTTTAAATAGATCACCTTCAAACACTACTCCATTGAATTAGAATGTAACCATTAGCTATCTTGTGTATGATAAAAGGAAAATGAAATCGAGTACCTTGAGAGCTCTCCCAGAAAGTAGTAGGAATTCGATGTTGCGGAGTATGAAATGTGCAAATTGAAAAGTCCAACTTATATAGTACATTTTATAGGCTGCATGATTGATACATATGAGTAAACAATAACATCAATCCCACTTTTTTCCATGAATTTGAAAACTATCACAACAACAATAAAAAAATATTGAAATTTTATCTCTATAAACTACAAAATATAAACCATGGTAGGAAAAGCAACTTAGTGAAATGTGAATAGAAGTGAATGGGAAAAAATTGCATACCATTGTCAATTTTATGTGTAGACTTGTGGATAGAAAAGTTTTTTTGTTCTTGTTATATAGTCATAATGTCTGTTGTTGATTTTCTCATGATTTTATTTTGCTTTTTCATTCACTTCTTCAATTTAGAACAACCTTACTTTTGTGAGTCCCATCATCAGTTGGACTTATGGACATTATGTTTCATTTCTATTCACATGATTGTACTTGGATACATTACACTTTTATCTTATATTTTATGATGGATAATTATGAATATTAGAAAAATCTGTTATTGTGCTTGTTAGATTAGTTATGTTATGGATCATAATTTTATGAGTTTATTGGTTACTTACACAAATATCTTGAATGTTATGGGATTTGAAACAATATGCTTAGAATAGAATATGATATATTGTTTAATCAAGTGATTTTTCTGAATTTTCCATGCAATGAGATGCACATGTGATATTGCCAAGATTTGAAAAGAAACTATATGAATTACTATGCACAAGTGATTTTAGATATCGTGGATTAATGTGGTAGAAGTGAAGTAATATTGTTTAGATTTTAGATGGAAAATGTGAACAATGAATGTGTTTAAATGTTTGTTAAATGTGACTAGCACATATGTGTATTATGCTTCATCATATTATGTGCTTTGATTTAATTGCATTAGCGGTTGGACTAATGTTTACGTGGAGTGTGTAGGTTAACCTTCCATAGCCATGGAAATTGGAGGCAAGCAAAAAGATCTTTGTGTTACCCTATAAAACTCGACTTAGCCATATGGAAGGGCTAGAATCTTATATTGTTATGTTAGATGTTATGTATCTTGTGATGTGCATGTTGGGGGCAAGGGTGTAAATGTTGAATTTTTTGAAATCAAAAGTGATCTAGAATGGAAAATTCGGATTCCTTGGTTTATGTCATTTTAAGTGGTCAATTATGTCTTAGTTTTGGTTAATTTATGCTTTTTAGAGACCCTAGGCATATCACCTAATGGTTGGGGGTCATTTTTAGGCCATACTCTTGGCCATGCTTCATTTATGACCCCTCTTACATTGCTTATAAAAAGGGTGACGAATTTGGAGTATGGGAGTCCATGTGAACACCATGCCTCTTAAATTAAAATAGGACATGGTGGTTGGGAGTTTTCTTGAAAAGGTTTTGAAGAAATTTTGGCTAAGTCATGATTCTCTCATTCTATTTTACCTAAGTGGGGAGAAGGGATAGGAAGAGCTAGGAGAAGTTAGAGAAGGATCAAGAGCAAGAAACCAACAAGTTCTACTTGGAGGTGTGAGGTAGGATCCTCACTCATTTGTTTTACTATGAATGTATGTGAGTAAAAATTGTGTAGTTATGTATAATTTGTAAGGAAAGCTAGATGCTGAAGCAACTCTCCTAACGTCAAAACTCAGGGAAGAATGCAGAGATACTTTTAAATTTTACAATTACAGTCCAATTAAGATGCACTAGAAAGAGATTACTGAAACAAAGAAATAGACAAACACATATGAACACCAGATATACGTGGGAAAACCCTTACAGGAGAAAAACCACCACACCAAGAGAAGTCACTTTGTATTACAGTAATAAAGATTACAACAGAGTTCTGACTTATCTTTCTGATGTTAGTTTATAGCAACATTCACCATGAACAACCTTGTTACAGAACATTCACATTATAGTCTTCATAGAAAAGAATTCATCCACTGATCATATAATCACACAGCAATCCGTCGATCCATCGAACCAAACATCATCTGCTATTCTAGACTATAACCATGTTGCCCATGTTTGTCGAGCTTCCTCTCGATGGCGGCGCAACGATCAAGCGCTAGCAATTCCATTCGATCCTCTTTACGATTGGCTGTTATTGATTCACCATGTAGGATGGTCTTCTCTCGATCAGAGCGATCAACCTGTGTTGGCATGTCGGTGAGGAACAAGAAGTGTCTCCCCAATTCCCAAAGGCTTCACCATCGATGTCGCCAAGAGTCATCCTTATCACCAAGATGTTACATCGAGTCTAGAGAGCTATCACTAAGACTTCGCAATGTCACCAAGATCTCATAGTGAGCCTTTATGTTATACCGAGATGTTCAACAGTTGGAAATACTTATCGCTTTCGGTGAGACATCATACCAAAGCTCCAAAGTCACATAGATAGTAGAATTTA
>VDFB02094827.1:18624-37000 GCA_007258455.2 Sequoia sempervirens
AAAATAGGTATTGTTGTAATGTTCTCATATGCATCCTTTAGTTATAATAGTCTAGCAAAGAAAAAGAGAAGAGACAAATGATAGATCATAATATGAGCAAGAAAATAAAACTATAATTTTATTCCCTTCTCATTTGGAATACACATAGATAAGGTGTTGTAGGGCTGCCATTACACACCCTTTTTTTACATTCTATATGTACACAACAAGGAGAGAGGAACGTTGAAAAAGGGGGGGGAGATACCCATGTCCCCCTTTCTCCATATTGGGTCTCTATGGAAATGTATCCCTACATAGGCACCAAATAAAATATTCAAGCTAATATTTAGAGAACCCAAGAAATGACAAAGATTATTGAATAAATAAATTCAAATAAAATTAAGCTAATTTGTAACACACTATGCAGGTATCTGATTGAATAGTTAATACAAAACATAAAATTCATGTAATTGGTCATGGTACTTGCAATTTTTCATGCATACATTGTCTGATAATTGTAGATATTAATTTTGACCAATACTACACCATTATCTATTTGATTCCACCTTATCTTACCTAATTTATTTTACCCTCATACTATTATGGTTGAAATAAAACCTATGCCCTAATAGGGGCTATCTCTCAAGTAGAGCGCAACACATATGTGGCTACCTATTCAATCATAAGAGAGAACATATAAATATATATTTCCAAATAAAATGGGTTTTATAAACTGTAGAACTAGTTAAAAAATTAAAAATAATGTCAAACCATCTAAAAGGAGCCTATTCAGCTCCTACAATGGGGAGTTGAGGCATCCCCATATGGGAGCCATGGCATCCCCTGGGGATCCGCGACCTCCCATGGGAGGAGCCACAACCTTCCCCTTGTAAAGAAACACCTCCAACAAAGGATAAGGAAACTCAAGCAAACAAAAAAAACCCACACACAAAACCTTCTTCACAACCAAAGCTTCGGGAAAGAAAAAGAGGGGATCAACCTCTTCCTAAGTAAAAACTCTCATAGAAAAAAATAAAAAAAATAAAAATAACATGCACCATTAAGTTGTGGGTTTGGTTTTTCCCCTATAGGTCCATGAACAACCTCCTAAAATTATGATTATGGAAAAGAAGGGGGAGGTGAAATTCCAAACGAGTGGTTGCATCCTGGTCATGCCCCCTCTTTAGTTTCATCCCTACAAATACAGACCATACCCTCATGAGTATCATGGTTAAAATTCCCTAACTGGACAACTAAAAGAAAAACCTAGAACTCACTTGTTGCCATGGAACCGCCCCTCTTCCAGTCGTCTCCCCCAAGATGTTGACTAGAGAAAGGATTTCTCATAGTGATTAGGGCTAGAATATGAGTTTAGGGGAAAACTTAATATATTAGGGTTTCAAGACTTGTTTCTCAAATTATATGGAAAATTTCTTACACTAATGGATCCTAATTCCATTTATAAAAACCCCTAATGTTGCATCAAAAATGAAATTACTAAAGGGGCGAGCATTATCATGTGATTTTATTTCAAAAAATTACATAATGGCAATTATCATAAGATTATTTGGGAATGAGTTAATGATCTATTTATGTTAGTGTATAATGTGTGTATCATATAAATTTGTGAATGCATCTAAATATACAGGTGATACATTAGGTAATAAGTAAAAGTAATTTTAAATGGCGTGATAAGGAATTTAAGAGTATTTACTAAGATAATAATTATTATTTCTAAAATGAATAGGAGTTCCAACATTATTTTTGATTAGGGGTAACACAGGTTTTGATGGGGCCCCAAAACCCAGTACAGACAGGTTTATAGGGACCTAAAACCCAAACAAAGAGAGAGTTGCATAAAGGAGAAGACACAGACCAAAAATAGCCTAAACAACAGTAGCCATAAAGAGAATGGCAAGAATAAATGAGCTACACAAAATAGGAAAATAAGGGGCCTAAAACCCAGTAACAAACAGGTTATTGCAGTGACCAAAAACCCTTAGATAACATTTAACATGACTTGAATCTACTAGGTGTCAGCAAACCAGCTACTTAGAACATTCAAATCTAAGCCCAGTAGTATAACCAATAAGTCCAAAAACCCCACCTCAATAGGGGCTTTGGGATACACAACAAAAAATTGCAAGAAATCAGCTTCCCTGCAACACAATCTCACCTGATAGCAAGAAACTAACTCCAACTCCACCTCTAAAGGAATGAGCTCCCCTCTATAGGAGAGGATGACACGACTAGTTAAACCACCACAACCAGAACACTCTACCACTCTCAACCTCCACCTCCATAGGAGAACCACCCACCTCAATAAGAACAACAACCAAGGGAACCAGAAACCTTCACCTCCTATCTCCACCTCAAAAGGAGAGAAATTCACCTCCATTGGATCTATGGGGAAATTTGGCACAACATCCAAAAAAGTGTCCATAACATCCTTTGGAAAACACTGCACCAGGAATGAACTATGGACCAAAAAAATAATCCCAAATAATAGCCACAGATCCACCTTAACTAGCAACAAAAAAGAACCCAAAACAACCAACACTACCAAGTAAAACTTTAGCAACAACCTCAAATCCAAACCACCCAGCTCCATCACCACCTCTATAGGAATGTGAGTAGAGAACACTTTCGAAGAAAGCATGACTGAAGCAACCAAAACCAAAGAAAACAACTGGGGTAGGAGAATAAGATTTACAGTCAACCCAGCCAAAAACATCCCACCAAAAATAGGGGTTATAAACACATCCTTTGGTTCCATCATGAATAGGGTCTTAAGAGAAACACCCACAAAGTGAAAAGAACCCCTTCTAGGCTTCACAAAGCAAACAAAAAATAGAACAACCTTCAGAAAGAAATAGAATAAAGGTAAAGCAGGTTGCTCCAAAAAGGGAGACCACAAAGGTCAAGAGGACCAAGGGTGAAACTTTGTACCGCAGCGTCAAGAACAACAATCACAAGTGAGCCCAAGCCCACACAAATAAATAAGAATAGGCCCAAGGTTTTCAACAAAGAGCAGGGGCATAACTTCAAGCTACAGGAAAACCACACCACCCCCTCAACCAGGGGGACTTCCAAATAGTAGAAGGCTTAACCTACCTCCATCATAGCTACCCAAAGAGTCAACAACCACTAAGAAATAAGGTGAGATCACCCATGCCTCAACCACAATAGTAGCAGGCTCATTCACGAGAAAAACAAAGAGGACTAGCAAATCCCCACCACTAGCCACAAGAATTCTCCAAACAGACAAACCACACCAACATCCACGGTTCAAGAGAAAAGGGCTTGAAGAAGGCCTTAGAAGCACCAACCTTAATGTAGCAGACTCCAGGCACCAAAAGCCTCTGCAACTCAAATGCACAAGTCCAGAACACACAAGTCCCATCAAGAGCAAGAGAGGAATAGTGATCGCTCCCCCCAAAGAGCACAAGAAAATACAAGGGGAACCCATGCTGCATAGAAAGGAAACGCAAGAGGAACTCACACATTTTTCCTCCAAAGACAAGGCCAAAACAAAAAAATATGCCAAGAAATGAAAATATCTCGGTAGATCCACAACCATAGAAAGCATCGAACCAACCTGGGTATATGCATCTGCATCAGAGCCCTCTCCATTGTCCTCTCCATTGTTGGAGTGCAAAACTCCTCCCCTTCTCTATTTCCCGCCCGTTTGCTTCGCTTTTTCCATCATCGTCTCCATTTCTTTTATTGTCTTAATAGGAGTTCCAACGTTGTTAATATTATTACACTAAACAATATTATTATAAGGTTGAATATGAATAACCAAATGTCCATATAAAGATGGTTGATATTATTATTCACTTGAGGAAAATTAACATGAAATGGTTAGAAGGATTTCAATATCATCATTAAGGTCCTTCTCTCTTTGGCTTAAATCCTAATTAAAATAATATAAACCAAAATTTAAAAATATAACACTAATAGTTGTATGTGGAATAGAACAAAAGCAATCTCTTGGCTAATGGATTGGCCAAATTGTTATAGCAAGAATTAAATAAAGCGAAATATAGTTATATTAAGTATGTACCTCAAAGTAATAACAATGATAAGAATAATAAGAATGATAACAAGCAATAATAATAAAGATTTTATTATCTTAGAAGATTTGATCAGTGATAATATAAGATTTGGATAATAGTATACCATTAACATTAAATGGACGATTACGCAATTTAGTTTTAATGTTGATCTACAATAATAAGATCATCTCTGCAAGTTTAAAATTCAAATAGTAATATTATAATTTAGAAGGGAAGTTGTGGTATTAATGTTAATTAGGATCACAATTTTAATCTCATTAGTTGAATATATAGTTATTAAGCATTGGAGAATAGTAATGGTATTAGCATATGTTTAAACGTTAATAATATTTGGATGTTAAATTCCAAATTAAAAATTGCCATTCTTTAAATCAAGTAGCAAGGGTGCTACTAATAAGTTTGGCTTGATATTGAATATATTAGCACCATTACTGTGTTTTTATGGGGTTATCTTTTATTGATCATCCTAACATAAGTAGCTAGCCACCCTATTAAAGTTGGGCATTGCATAAAAGTAATATCATTAACATTTATGTTATCTATTAAGCAATAACGTTACATGAAAAACCTAAAGTGCTATGGTAAAATTTTCTTATCTAGGGCGGAGACGTGTATATCACACCCCTCCAAATCGATTTCGTTTTCCACACCCCACCCTCGGGCAACACATCCATGATGACATTGCATGAGCAACTTGTTGGATACATGTAGTTACACACCATGTTTATTCATGGCTAGTAGTTGTCTGAGGTTTGCATGTTAAAAAAAAATGGTTGTGTTGTGTCCAAAGGTGTGAAAGTTTTGGGCATGACAACTTGACACCTCAATAGATTTTTCTACACCACTAGATAGTTGTCACTTAAACAAAATCAATTCTTTTATTGTTTACACACTTGTAATTATAACATTGAATTTCATAAAAAATAATGCAAAACCTGTGTTACACAATGATTAACCAACTTGCTATAAAATTTGGTGAAGTTTCTTTCACCCTTCCCTTTTTATTATATATTTGTTTCTACCTACCATTATATAGAAGGTCTGCTTATTGTTATAAGCTTCCCACCAACATTGTTTGAGAACTTATCAAACTTTGTTCCATATAATTTGCTTCTTTGAAGGGAAATGCATATCAATCTTCAATTCTTTTTATACACCCAAGTCTTTTCCTCATGCAACCATGCATAAATAGCAAGTGCATTCCTTCACTAGCTAGAAAAGAACTAAACTATCGGTCTTTGAATTAATAGCATAGTAGCTAGCAGAGACATGTACTTGTGATTTATCTGCAGCCACATGGGGCAAATATTTAGATATAAAAATGGAATGACAACATGTAAGCTCAAGACTAATGTTTTCACATGAGCAAAATGCATATTAGTTTGTGCATTAGGAACTGAGTGAAGAATTGTATCCGATGTTAAGCCAGTGTTTGTATTTTCATTTTGTTTTGTTGCATAATAATTCACTATTTATCTCCCTCCCCATTGGCTAGGGGCTAATTTCTCGGGGGTTTAGATTTTTGCAAGAATAATTTTGAAGAGCTTGTCCAACCAAGGGAAGAGTGCAAAGTATTACGTAGGTTTTCCTAATTTTTTGTCTATTTTTCTTGCCAAAGGCACATGGACCTGCAAAATACATTCAAACACTTTAGCCTAACCAAGATAATAAAGAGCACAAGTAGATGAAGCCAACTGACAACATAACCATGTGTGCAATATAAGGTCATATTTCCTAAGTATGACTATAATCACCATTAAATAAAATATAACTCAATGTCTCTACCCAAAGTTATATCATCACTAAAAGATGTAATTTCTAAGCCAACAACTCACTCACTTACTACAAACCCTCTTGCCAAGCATGCAAATGTGTGAGTGACTATTGAATGTTTACCATTTGCACACCTAAGGAGATTCTTCCTACAATTAGATTAATCCATGGCTACCTGCTACTACATTCTTTTAGCTAGATATAATTTATAAGTAGACAACCCGATTGGGATGGGAAAACCCTCTTCCCAAATATGTAAAATTGAGACTATTGGTTTTAACTGTAAAGCTTGGGATATTCCTCCTGCAAAATTTTCTAGACACCAAGCTTGAAAATGATCTTGGATTTGTTGATTAAGCTTATAGTCGAGATTTTCTAGAGAAGAAATGTTCACAAACACTGCAAAACTCTAAGAAATAATTATAAACAAATATTCATGGAAAAAGTCTTGAGGGTTTGGGCAATGTAATAGGAAATGGTAACTTTCACACTACAAACCCATAATGGAAACACCTCAAGGTAGGGATTGGTCTTCTGAAAACCCATTGAGAAAAGACCACTTCCATAGTCATCATGTGGGGACACCCAAAGGCATGTTGGAATGTAACTCTATTAAGGATCCAAGTTCAAACCCATGGTTTCCTTAATATTTGCACTAATGTTTAGTCTACCATTTTTGTCAAAGGGATATTCAAGCAGTAAAAATAAGATGACGTTTCAAATTGAAGGGCCAAGATCATACCCAGGAAGAATGATAAATTATCAAAAGATTAGGTGAAATGCTACTAACAACACATTGAGTGTTAAAATTGGATAAAATATAGTGTCTAATACGTTGAGTGTAGATTACCCAATGAAGTGTTGAAACTAGACAAAACAAAATATCCAATATGTTGTGTGTGACACACAACAACGGACTAGGCCAGATACAAGCCATGTGTTACTTTAAGGGAAGAGACACCCTAAGCTAAAGGATACCCTAGAAAGGGAGAGGTTTACCAATTTGAACAAAAAAAAATTGGATGAAAATGCCATGGAACAAAAATGATATCAAACACTGGTGGTGCTCTAAATTTAATTCATGACCAATGCACATTTTTCTCTTCATATTACAAGAAAATGTTGCATTGTTACCATGAAATACAGAATCTAGCCATGTGGGAGCACTTAGGTTGAATTTAAGGAGGTAAGACCAAAGTACCCCTATCGTTGTTCCTAGGTTACTTTGAAACTCTTGGAGCAGACAATAGCTTCACCGATTTTAAGGTTTTTGTAGAAAGAAACAAACAAAGAAGAAATCTGGTGTATAATTACTTACAACCAAAATCTAGTGAAATACATTCAAATGATATTTTGTTCATGATCAGTGGGCGAGGTGCACTGCTTCAAAGAATCCATGTCCATTAGCAACACCAAACTCTTCCAAAATCCCTCAAGAATAGTCTTCCTAATTATCCTCCTACAATCCATAAATGACCATTGTAGAATGGGGTTTTTGTTATATGCAAAATCTGGTAGCAGACACAAGGCAGGTAAACTTCCTTACATAATGCCACCTAGATACTTGTAGGTCCATATTCCTTTCACAAGAAAAATAGACAAAAAATTAGGAAAACTTGTGTAATACTTTGCACTCTTCCCTTGATTAGACAAGCTCTTCAAAATTATTCTTGGAAAAATCTAAACGCCTAAGAAATTAGTTGTTGGCCAACAAGGAGGGAGATAAATCATGAATTGTTATGCAACAAAAGAAAGAAAAAAATAGAAACATTGGCTTAACATCGTATATAATTATTTTCTCGCTTCCCAATGCCAAAACTAATATGCCTTTTGCTCATGCGAAAACATTAGTCTCCTACCTATAAAGGCAAGGACTAAAAAGTTAATTCCCCTATTTCACATAATCGTATCTATATTATATGTATGTATCATAATACAATTTGAGAAAGCTTATGGAAGTCAGGAGCATTCATAAAGTATTTTACAGAAGACTAGGCAGTAATTTGTTAAGGAGAACCTTTTTAAAAAAATTTAATCAGTATTCCCATTGAACCTATGGGTCCAATTCCTAGTCCTAAAATGCAACACTATTATTTGAGTCCTATTACTAAACACCGAGAAAGAATAGTTATAATGTCACTTTCCTTTGTAGGTAGGGGAGAGGAGATAGAATGTACATGAGGTCCTTAACGTGTGATAGGACTAGTACACATTGAGGCCCATAGTCATACGTTGATCCTCCATAAGTTAGGAAAATACACTTGCATAAGAAAACATGATGAGATCAAACACAAATCAGATATTAAATGCACATTTAATCATATATATTTATTAACAAAACAAGTACAAGTTGACATCCAAATAGGGGTAAGTGTTTTAAAATTGTATCTGACATATCACCATAAATATCCAACTTGGAAATAAAACAGTTGTATCATAAAATTTTGCACCCTTCCCCATAAACATTCAAACCCAAATGTCACACCAATCCAACACTCCCTTACAAATAATGGACAACTACACAAAAAAATAGAGGTTCCGCGTCAACACTATTCAAACCCATGTGTCTCATCTTTGACCAAAATTCTAACCCATTACAAACCATGTTTCCCACAGTAGCATAACATAAATATTAATGAATCTTTAATTAAATTGTATCTCCGGATGGGATTTACCCATAATGAAAAGATCCTTTTCATTAACGATCCAAAGAAAATATTCTTTGTTCTATTTTCAATATATTTTTCTATAATGAAAATGCAATAAGAGAAGCTAATTCACTTGAATAGTATGAAAAATTTATTTATTTTGAATGTCATAATCTTGACGATTTCCCAGTATAGTAATTGAGAGATTTTCATTCTCCAAAACGTCCTGTAATCTTTAACCGATTTTGTGCTTCAATATAATTGCTTGGAGCAAGCGCTATAGCTTGTTTCCAATACTCAGCAGCTTGATCAAACCAAGCTTCCGCAATTTCAGGATCTCCCTATTGAATGGCCTGTTCTCCTCGGTCGGGATTGATCAACTTGTCAAACTCTTATTGTTTTCCATTTGCAAGCTTTATATTATTCTTCATTACAACCATTAAAGTCATAGGTTAGTAGTTGTATTTCCATGTGATAAAATGTAAGTGTGGTTCCCAAACTGCTATGTGTGAGTATGTTCATGTTGTACATGCCTTTAAGATGTGATATTTTTTAATAGGTGACTTACTATTTTCCATTCATAAGCTTTATATTGATCTTCATTACAACTATTACAGTCATAGGTTAGCATTTATGTTTCATGGGTTCTCCATTATCATTCACTATGGTTATCTTATTCTCATAGGTTCTACACTATCATTCACTCTAGTTATCTTATTCTCATAGGTTTTGCATTATCATTCACTCCGGTTATCTTATTCTCATAGGTTCTGCATTATCATTCAATTAGGTTTTCTTCGATTTCAGTCATACATTTAAGGGTTTCTCTTTTTATTAGGTTTTGTTTCATCTTTTTCATGGGTTTTGCTTCATCAATTTAGTCATTCAAAATATTACATCATTTAACTTCACAATAATTTATTCTTGTGAATGAGTTGGTCATGCACAAAAGATGTGAGATTTGTTAAACTCTTATTGTTTTTCATTTGTAATCTTTATATTGTGTTTCCCTATGGTTTATATTACAACATTATAGTCATAGTTAAATAGTTGTGTTTCCCTATGGTTTATATTGCAATCGCTGCAATCATAGATTAGTAGTTGTGTTTCCCTACGTTTAAGATATGAGATTTGTTAATCTCATACTTATTATTTTGAATTTGTAAGCTTTTAATCATTCTTAATTATAGACATTAGATTCATAGGTTAGCAGTTGTTTTTCCCTACAGTTTATATTGCAATCATTACAATCATAGTTAAAATGTAAGCATGGTTCCTATTTTCTGTGCATGAGTATGTTTATGTTGTACATGCCTAAGATATATGAGATATTGTTAAACTCTAACTTGCTATTAAACTCTAACTCCCTTGCATATAATGTAATTTTATGCTTATCACTCCTCTTTTCCTTACTTCGCTCACTCCAGAATAAGTGAAGTTCGTATATATGTATTGCTATGTTTGTAAACTATTAACAGTATTTTTAAATTTTAATGCAACAAACTAAAAAGAAAACACATACACAAACTAATTAATCTTTTGTTCAAGCATCATTGTCTTCATACATAAAGATAATTGTCATTCAATATGAAAATTCCTTCCTATTTTTGTCAAAAGGAGTAAATATATGATGTTTTCCCTTGGTTTTAATTGTACTTATTATGTGCAAATAGCTAAGGCTAATGTAGTGGTGACTCATACTAGAACCAAAAAAAAAAAGAGCCATGACATGGTTGCCTTCCCACAAACGAGGGGCTAAATTTCCCCCAGAAGTAGATCCTATTGCACCAGTAGAGGAGAATTCTACACCTCGAATACCATAGAATGAGGTTTTGACACCTTGAATACCTCAGAAGGTAACAATGAAACAATGATTGTGGCCTTCGAAGGACATGAAAAGGGCACTCTATGATGTTGAGGAAAATGAAATGTCAATAAGGATCTTCAAAAAAGTGGAAAATCCCAACAACCATGCTCTCCAAATGGCTAGGTGGACTAACAACATCCAAGAAAGGTCTTCCAATAATCCTCATTGAAACGGAAGAACATTTGATTGTGGAATGGTGCAAGGAAATGGATGTGGTTGGCCATAGTCTTGAGATAGTCAATCTTAAGGTAGACATTGTCCAAATTTGTCAAAATAGGTCAAACCCTTTCACCAATGGGTTCCTGGGGAAGCCCTACTGGATAGGTTTAAAAAACCAACATCTAGAACTTTATGTTGTGGATGTTGAATGCCTAGACAAAGATATGGTACTCAAACTTAGACTTGTTGTTGTAGTAGCTTTCTATAATGCAATGTCTGCAGTGTATGAAGTACTGCTATATGGTCCTCATCGCATTTGGAATTGTGATGAAACTAGCATCCAAGTAGGAAAAAATGGGTCCATGAAGGTGTTGCCCATAAAAGGTAGCAGGAATGTTTCATACATTATTCCAAAGATTCATGAACAAATAACCATTCTATGTTGTGTCAATGTTGTCGGACTAAGCATTCCAAGATTTTACTTGCTCAAGGGGAAACAAAACATAGATAATTACATTGTAGACTAGGAATCAGGTACTTGCATGGTAGCCCAACTGCATGCATGGATGACTAAGGAGTTATTTATAGATTGGTTGACCTACTTTGCAAACTCAGTTCCAAGTGGTGTGTCGCCCACCAATAGGAATTTGTTGATTTTTGGTGGGAATGGAATCCATGTAGCACTCTCAGCCATCCAAGAAGTAAGAGAGTTGGGTATAGATTTACTAACATTTCCATCACACACCTCACATAAACTACAACTGTTGGATGTGAATTTATTTTCACCTTTTAAAACTTACTTCAAATCATAATGTGTAAATTTTTTGGCAAGGTTTCCAAACCTTGAAGTGAGGAGGACAAAACTTGCAACGTTAGGAAACAAAGCACTGATAAGAGCTTTGATAGTTGATAATATCAAAGAAATATTTAGAAGGATTGGGATATGGCCACTCAATCTAGATGCACTCATGGATGGCATGTGTCCCAGTGACACATTTTAGGTTAGAGAGGATGCTTTTGTAGTGGAAAACATCCTTATCCTTTCAGGAGTTGTGTCAAGAGATGATGTTGCACAAATATTGATGTCCACTCTTCTAGATGAAAAATTGCAGTCTATGACAGAATCACAAGTAGAGGAACATATACAACAATCACCTAATAGTTGTCCTGTTGATTCATTTGCACAAGTGGTGGTTAATCAACAAAATCCCCCCATGATGGACAACCCTATTGACCAATTTAGTGATAGTTTAGGTCTTCCATCACAATGTAGCCAACCATCCTAGTTGGTGGAGGGAGCAATGAATATAGGAATTTATTTGCATGTCCCATAATAGAAAGTAACTTATAGTTTCCCATCACCACCACTTGCAATTGACCTATTTAAAATTGTGCATTACTATCCTCCTTGCACTTTAGATTTAGGAGGAAATCAATATTTCACTGAAGACTCATAGGAAGTGGAGGAGAACATTGTCTCACAGTTGGAGCAAACACAACAAATAGAAATAGTTCTACACATCAACAAATTCCTCAAGCTGCTTGTGCACGCTGTCCATAAAAATAAATCCAAAGATGGTGCAATTTGGTTGAGCAGATAGTCTCATCTCTTGATGATAGATGACTACATGAATTTGTTAATGCAACAAGAGGAAAGGAAGAAAGAGGTTGAGAAGATAAAATCCCAAAAGAGACAAGAGAACGAAGAGAAAAATACAGCAAGAAATGTGGTAAAGGATTTGAAGGAGCAGGCCAAAATAGAGAGAGAGAGAGAGAGAGAGAGTAAAGAAAAAGAACTGTAGAAAATACAACAAAATAAGGATAGATATACCAAAAATGAGAAAGAGAGGATTTAGAGAGAACAAGACAAATAGAGAGAGAGAGAGAGTAAAGAAAAAGAACTGTAGAAAATACAACAAAATAAGGATAGATATACCAAAAATGAGCAAGCGAGGATTTAGAGAGAACAAGACTGAAAGGAAAAAGAGATTGAGGAGGCACAAAGGACTTTACAAAGAGAAAGGCAGTTAAGGGACCTTGCTAATCCCTTGTCACAAAGTAATGGAGTATTATGGGATATTCTCAACATCAATATCCCTCACTTCTCCACTACAATCAATTATTCAACCCTCTCCTAATATGAGTTCAAGTGCACTCAATTTCTACATCAGACTACCAATCGGGATGTAAAGAATGTTTACAACCACCCCCAACACATGTCACTTGCACCCAGTTTTCCAGTCCAACTCCCAGTCATGTAAGCAACACTCCTCATCAACTGGAAGTGGATGAGAACATGGCCATTTGCACCCCAATGAGCCAACCACCATTTCCCTATCAAAATAACTAGATGTAGCCTTATTTTAATTTCATTTACAATTGATGTTTTGGACAGTTTATAAGTTTTGATATCTACAAATGCACCCTTATTGTTGACAATTTTAAATTTATGATAACTACAAATGCCACATTATTGTTTTGATTTGCAATGCATTCTAATCAGATTGCAATGTGTGTTGTATTTATGCTTCTTATTTCCACCTATGTTCAATTAATAGTTTCTCATTTTCAATTTTTTTTAATTGAATTTGACACATGGGATGACGTGATTAGTCGATACTAAAAAAAATCCCATTTTTTTCCATGCGATCAAAACATCCTTGGTTGAACATCTAATGGTGCATGGCATAGCATGCAAAGTGGAGTGCCTTTCCACGTTACCAAAAATCACTCTGCCACCCTTTCACTCCACTAGCTCGCATTAATCTCTCATTGACCCTTGCAATTATTTTGTATAGTCATGTTTAATGCATGTCCCCTCCTACTACTTCCACGATATCCCGCATAAACTTCAAGTCAACCTACATTCAATGCTCCCAATGCTTGCACACCTTGCCAAATTTAGAGCTTTTCGATCTACCATCTTCTCAAATTTTCTTCACATTGATGCTAGAATGTGATCGCTTATGTTTATAATGCATATGTATGGACATATACATATACATATACATAGACATATACATATACATATGTATATGTATATTTATATACATAGTCATAGACATAAACTTATACATATGTATATATATGTCTATGTATATACATATACATACACATACATATATAAATTTATGTATACATATAAATATACATATACATATGCATATACATATATGTACATATATCTATTTTGTTGTTGTTCTTCAATTCAGTCATGCAACTATTGTAACTTTTTTAGGTGTCATTAATAAATTTGGGGGTGTTCTCTTTTTCATAGGTTCTGCTTCATCTATGCAGTCATGTATATATGTATACTCAATTTTAACTTCCATACATACAAATCTTAAAAACAATTTGCAATGCGAAAGTTTGTGCAATGATGAAAACAAAAAATAGAAGTCTTATCTGCTCAAGATATACAAGATGTCCATGGATCAAAAAATCCATGCTGAATCATGTATATCTTGAACATATAGACATATTTCAATATCTATCACTGTCTATAGATGTACCTTTGTGGCACAATTGAATTGATGAAGTAGAATATATGAAAAAGATAACACCCCCAAATTAATCTAATGAACCTAAGAAAGCTACAATAGTTGCATGAGTGAATTGATGTAGCATAACCTATACAAAAGAGAACAACCCCAAATTAATCAATGACACCTTAAAAAGATACAATAGTTGCAGGATCAAATTGATAAAGTAGAACCTATGCAAAAGAGAACACCCCCAAATTAATCAATGTCACCTAAAAAATATACAATAGTTTCATGAGTGAATTGATGTAGTAGAACTATGCAAAAGAGAACACCCCCAAATTAATCAATGGCACCTAAAAAAGATACAATAGTTGCAAGACTAAATTGATGAAGCATCTCCTATGCAAAAGAGAACACCCCCAAATTAATCAATGGCACCTAAAAAAGATACAATAGTTACAGGACTGAATTGATACAATAGAACCTATGCAAAAGAGAACACCCCCAAATTAATCAATGACACCTAAAAAATATACAATAGTTGCAAGACTGAATTGATGAAGCATAACCTATGCAAAATAGAACATCCCCAAATTAATCAATGGCACCTAAAAACTATACAATAGTTACAGGAATGAATTGATGAAGAAAAACCTATGTAAAAGAGAAGATGGTAGATTGAAAGGATCTAAATTTGGAAAGGTGTGTGAGGCACTAGGAGCATTGACTGAAGGTTGGCTTGAAGTTTATGCGAGATGTTGTGGAAGTAGTAGGAGGGGATATTCATTAAACATGAATTGAAGAAGTAGAACCTATGCAAATAACAACACCCCCAAATTAATCCATAGCACCTAAGAAGGTTACAATAGTTGCATGAGTGAATTGATGTAGCAGAACCTATGCAAAAGAGAACACCCCAAAATTAATCAATGGCACCAAAAAAAAGTATACAATAGTTGTAAGAATTAATTGATGAAGGAGAACCTATGCAAAAGAAAACACCCCCAAATTAATCAATGAAACCTAAAAAATACACAATAGTTGCAAGACTGAATTGATGAAGTAGAACCTATGCAAAAGATAACACCCCCAAATTAATCAATGGCACCAAAAAAAGAAATGTATATGTCTATGTATATGTATATGTATATGTATGTCTATATGTATATACATATACACATATATACATATGTATATGTCTATGTATATATGTATATACATATGTATATGTCTATGTGTATATGTATATACATATGTATATGTCTATACATATGCATATACATATATATAAAGAAGCCGGATGGGACACTAGACTCCGAGTACAACATGTAGTGGAGGCGGGATTGAAGTTGCACAGACCTTAATCCAACACATTCTGGCATCAATGTGAAGAACATTAATCAATGGCATCTAAGAAAGCTACAATAGTTGTAGTACTAAATTGATTTCAGCATAATCTATGCAAAAGAGAACACCCCCAAATTAATCCATGGCACCTAAGAAAGCTACAATAGTTGCATGAGTGAATTGATGTAGCATAACCTATACAAAAGAGAATACCCCAAAATTAATCAATGGAACCAAAAAAAGATACACTTTCAAAACACTTACACTTGTTTGGCCGCTAGCATGTACTTGTTTTATTGACAAATATATACTATTAAATGTGCATTTAATATCTGATTTGTGTTTGATATCATCATTCTTTTTTATGCAAGTGTTTTTTCCTAACTTGTGGAGGACCGACATACCACTATGGCAAATTAATCAATGGTACCTAAGAAAGCTACAATAGTTGCATGAGTAAATTGATGAAGCAAAACCTATTAAAAGGATAACACCCCCAAATTTATCAATGACACCAAAAAAAGATACTTATATTGTAGGACTAAATTGATGAAGCATAACCTATGCAAAAGAGAACACCCCCAAATTAATCAATCGAACCTAAAAAAGAAACAATAGTTGCAGGACTGAATTGATGAAGTAGAACCTATGCAAAGGAGAACACCCCAAATTAATCAATGGCACCAAAAAAACTACAATAGTTGTATAAGTGAATTGACGAACCAGAACATATGCAAAAGAGAACACCCCAAAATTAATCAATGGCACCTAAAAAAGATACAATATTTGTAGGACTAAATTGATGAATCAAAACCTATGCAAAGGAGAACACCCCCAAATTAATCATTGACACCAAAAAAAGCTACAATAGTTGCATGAATGAATTGACGAAGCAGAACCTATGCAAAAGAGAACACTCCCAAATTTATCTAAGGCACCAAAAAAAGCTACAATTGACTGAATTGATGAAGTAGAACCTATGAAAAAGAAGACACCCCCAAATTTATCTAAGACACCTAAAAAAGCTATCTATGTTGCATTACTGAATTGATGCAGTTATTGCACCTAAGAAAGGTACAATAGTTGCATGACTGAATACCATGAAGCATAAACTACATGAAAAAGATGACACACCCAAATTAATCAATGACACCTAAAAAAGCTACAAGAGTTGCATTACTGAATTGATGAAGCAAAACTTATGAAAAAATGAACATCCCCAAATTTATCAATGGTACCTACAAAAGGTAGAATAGTTGATGAATGAATTGATGAAGAAGAACCTATGAAAAACCTAACACCCCCCAATTTATAAATGACACCCAAAACTGGTAGAATAGATGATGACTAAATTGATGAAGTGGAACTTACGAACAAGATAACACCCCCCAAATTATTTGTGTTACATAAAAAAGCTACAATAAATGCATGACTAAATTGATGAAGTAGAACTTATACAAAAGAGAACACCCCCAAATATTTCTAAGGCACCAAAAAAAAATACAATAATTGCATGATTGAATTGATGAATCATAACCTATTGTAGTGTCGAAAAATGTGTCCCTTGACATTTTCACACTTGATATGGGAATAATTCATGATAAATTGGATTTAATGTCGCCTTGGTCTAGTGTTGTGAGGTGTTTTACACATCCACATTAGGTCTTGAGCCCCTTTTAAGCTAAACTAACCTAACTCTATCCTAATTTAATCTTGTAAAATGTATTTATTTACATCTTCACATTAAATTTGGAAGGCTTGTAAACTAAGTGGACCTAATTCAGTGTTGTAATGTGTTTTACACATTCACATGGGATTTAGGGCCCTTCTAAGCTAAATTCACTCAATTTTTCCTTAATTTAGTGTTGTAAAGTGTATTTATTTACACTTTCACATTGGATTTTGGGCCCCCTTACATTCATAACCTTTTAATAGGCCCCTATGACCCCATATTGTGCATCCCAAGGCATATTTTGATCAAAGACCCCAAAAAATCAACATAAAAACTTAAAATCATCACTCCTTGACACTTTAGCATGGAAAATAGCCCATGTGGGACCCATTCGCCACCTTGGGCGAATGAGTCCCATTTGGCCTATTTTTAAGGATTTGAGTGAGAAAAAGTGGGTTTTTAATTTAAATTTCTCCTATGTTGGACTTTGGGATCAAATACATGGGTTATTAGGTGAATTGCCTATATAAGCAAGATTTCAAATCCTCGTTTCATCCAAGCAACATTATACCTTTATGTCATCAAGTCAAACAAGAAAGATTCTATTGGAAGAATGAAGAACATCTCATTTTGTTGTTTTTTGTTGTCATTGATGCCACCATGTTATATGAGTTGCAACTGCAAGATTAAGTCTTAGTTTGATCCAGTATTTTGAGCTGGTATGCAGTTATCATCCTCTGGTATTCTGGTTTGCAATCCCTTGTTGTTGATTATTGTTTCTTGCATTTTTGGGAAATGGTTTATGGATGTTGGAAGCACATACATTTAGAATCTCATGTATTTAGATGCTCGTATGGTGTATCAGAATTATTCTGTTGTTGCATTTTTCTATTAGGTCTATCTTTGGCCGACCTAATGGACAAATGATGTAATAGTAAATTAATTTTATCTTGCAGATGTATGTGTGACCTATCTTAGGTCCATGTCGACATGATGTAGCATGTTGAGCATTTGAATTTTCTTTGGAAAGATTTTGTGAACGCTTGAAGCCGATAGTTGGTATTTTTTATGAATAAGAGTTGCATCTAATTAGGTCGACCTAATTGATTCTTGCATATGTATCGGCTATATATATTGGATAGTTTTGAAGAAGTTGATGATGATGTGAATGTGAAGAAGTGTGAATATGATGAAGCGTGTCAAGTCAGTTTACTAAGATTCATAGGAACTGAATCAACACTTGTTAGGTGTGCATTATCAGCTCATTTTCTAGTTGTAAGCCATTTTTGTCATTGTAATTTTGTAGGTATTGAGCCTCTCATTTTGGATAGTGAGTTCTGGTAGTGAGCCACCCCATTTTGTAATAT
>VDFB02094828.1:0-34530 GCA_007258455.2 Sequoia sempervirens
TGGAGCCTGAGGATTATGATCAACATGTACCATTCTCTGGGTAGCTTCCTCTACATCTCTTTTCACTATAACCTCTTGTCTTTCCTTCTATTCTTCCATTGACACTCAAAGAGCCAAAGCCAATTCTAGATCTAAATTTGGATCAACACCAAATTCGAAGCCTTTTCCACCTACAACTGTAGTAACGAAAATGATAGCACCAGCAAAGATAGGTGAGTTGAGTCCAACATCCGAAAGAGCAATTTGACCTGCAAGAACATGTACAATGTGACAATATTGTCATTACTACCTTTTATTGCAAGAAGAGCCTCTAATTTTTCTGGCTTCCCATCATCTTCCTCGTTTAATTCATCAACAAGGAGAGCCGAAATAGATTCATCCTTAGCTCCATCAAACAAAGTGGATGACGGGTACATATTTAAACCCATTCCAAGCCTTCACTATGTCTCTTTGGCAATAACACGCTGATCCCCTATAATCATCTTCAAATTGATACCAAGGTTAAGTGCTCTTCAAATAGAGCCCATGCATTGTAACATAGATTCATCATGCTTTTGTATAAAATTTAGATAATCGAACCATAACAAAATAGACATATAATCACATACTCCACACTAAATATAATGACTCGATGATGGAAATAGCTTTTGAACTAGTGTTTAACCAAGCTCGAATAAGTTTCACACCAGCTCTAATAAGCATCTAAACCAGTTGAGGACTTGCAAGTTTCAAAAATGTTGCATTAGTTTGTGTGGCACATGCACGGGTCATGAGTGTTTTACCAATACCTGGGGAACCATAAAGTAGGACAACTTTTCATAGAGGAATACCAAGGTTTTCAAGGCTCTCCTCAATTTCCATAGTTCCTTTCACTGCAAATAGTGTTCCACCTTTTGGGAGATGGGACTAAAGGGGAATTAGGGTTCCTCCACCTATTTCACTTATGTTTCATTAAAGAAAACCAAGATCTCTCAACCAATTAGATTTATTGAGGGATGGGTTAGGTGGTTAAGATGGTTTCCTTGGGTGTGATTAAAGATCAAAGGGGGTTCACCACCAAGCAAAGGCTTGGAAAGAAGATGCAAATGATATGCAAACCTAACTATGCAACCTAAAACATGAAACTAAAAATTAGAATAATGAACTAAGAAAGGACAAAGGGGCACCCGAAATACTGAAGATGCTTGAAACAAGGTCTACACTTCTGAAATTATGAATTTTAATGATGATTGGGACTCATATGCAAGTAGGGGTGATTTAATCCCAGTTTAGGGTTTCAGACCAAATCCGAAATCTACGACTAGTAAACCAGGATCTACAAAAACTTCTTGAAATTTGGTATACTAGGACTCATATGCCCAAGGTGGCGATTTAGTCCCAGTATTATGGTTTTGTTGAAACTCTAGAATCCTCTAGTGATCTTCCATAGCTTCTCTCCTCTTCGATCTTCAAATCTGAAACTCATAATTGTTGATGGGTGTTTTAGCACTTCTCAACAAAAGCAATGCACAAGTGCATTACCTCTCTTGAAAGGAAATCCCCTACAAACAAGTTGTAGAAAATTACCCCAAGGTCTCTCGGGTGTCAGGTCATGACATGCTTTGGAATATTTCAGTTGGTTCAATGTGATTTTGTTAGTAATCATAGGGAAGCCTTACATGAGTTAAGTTGGAGGGGAATTGGCTCTTTGAATGGAGTTTGTAATTTTTTTGAAGTGTTGCTCTATTGCTGCAAGTTTAGGACAACAGTCTCAAACTCTGCTTTGATCTTCAGATTTGGCTTTACAATGTGCAATGAACTTTATCTTAAGTTACTATTTAAAAGAAAATTCAAAAGGGCAGAGAAGAGAGTAAGTTCCTAGACCTAAGACTACTGATGAACAATGACAATGGAGGATGCTACAGTGGACAACCTTCCTAAAAATAAATCCCACTTAACCAGATTAGCTCACAGTCTCATGAAACTAGTTCAATATTCTAAGGTTTGTAGATTTCAACGGTTCATTCACCATAAAGGATGAACAAAAGATAGAATTTAAGTGCAAAATTCAAACAATGTTTAGACTAGCTTTACACTGCAGTTTATCATCAATAAACAACAAAAATCATGAACAAGGAAGGGCATCAACACAACAAAATCATTCACCATCAATGAACAAGACTAACTAATCTACTAAAAACGTGCTAACACGTAGAACAAAAAAGTTAATCTATTTAAATTCACTAAGAGGAGAAGATTCATGAAACATGAAATTGGAACTCAAGAATCCACCAAAATAAATGAATTTCTATTAAAATTTCAGCAGCATGTCTTTACAACAACTCAACTCTCTCTTGAAAATGAGAGGAGACCCCCTATCTATAGTGTCCAAAAATACAAATGAATGGCCAAGATTTAATTTCATTGTGTGGCCAAGATTCACTACAAACTAGGGTTTCACTTACCCCTAAATATTTTACAATATAAAATTACATTTTTTCCTCTAGATTATTGTTTCTTCTTATGGGCAGCACTGTAGCATTTTTGTCTTGTAGCTGATTGCCTCTACTAAAGCTATACTCTGAGGAATTCATCATCAATCACCGGATTTCCTTCATGCTTCTTCACAGTAACATATTCCATGAAATTTCCAATCAATGTTTGAAGCTTATTCCACTCCATTATATCAGATTGGAGCACTTGAAAGTTCAATTTCTTTGACTGGGGCCGATAATTACATCCCAATCCTTATCACATTTGGGAGTGTTCTTTATAACTTGCTCAAATTGGGCGAAGGCATGGGCAACAAAATCCATGAAGTTTGGCGTGAGGACATCGGTAGCCCCATCCTCCATCTTCTTTAGGAAACATGGCCTTATCTTTTCTAGACCTATCTCGACCGAGGGCATGTTGAGATTTGTCATCAGCTTTAAGTACTCCTCATAGGTCATCCTAGTCTCTTCCACCCGATCAATATCAAGCTCCACTTCGTGGAGCACCCATTCCAAGATCTCTTGTCTGTGATTGAGGCCCATCTTCCACATTTCCATGAGCCAATGGTCATCCTATGCTAGTGCAAGCTCCTTTTCCCACATTTTCTCAGGCATCTTAAGGATAGCCTCAATTTTAGGATATGTGATCCTATATAGCTCTGGGAAGTCAGTGCAAATTTTTCTTGTGCCTTTGAGTTGTTTCTGCACTTCTAGGAACTTATTTTCCATTCTAGCAACATGACTAATACCCATATTCTCGTTGTATATGACCCGTTGAAACCAGTCCTCAGTGGCCTTTATCTAGTCTTTCTCTTTTCTAGCTTGCTTATATGATCCTTGGACAGTAATTGCAACAATGCTGAAGATGTGGTGGGAAGCTCTTTGGTGGATGACCATTGTTGTATATAGGCTGTTAAATCTGCCACTTGTACTTTTAATTCCTCCTTAGTAGATTGGTCTTTATTCATTTGGTGCACAATGGTGGCAACTTATCCCTGAAGATGATCAATTTTATGCTCCCCCATGGCTATTCCTAAATCAATGGTGGAAATATTATAGCTGAATCCTTCTCCTTCCACCATAGGAGTAGCAATCTGCACAGTATTGGATCATGAGGCGTCCATTGTCAAGTGGGATCTCACCCTTGGCTTCTTTTCCTTCTTTGTGCTTATTTGTGCTCGAGCCAGAATGGCTTCCAGCCTTGCCTTCAGATTCATAAGTGTAGGGGTCTTCTTCTCTAATTGCTTTTCAAACCATGTAGGCATCTAGGATCCCTCTTTGGATGATTTTCGATCACCTTCCTCTTCTCAGGTATGCCGAATTTCCATTTCTTTGCTACTTGGAGTCTTTTGTTCTATCTTTTCTTCATCTTCCTCATCTGAATCTCAAATAAATACTATTTCTTTCTTTGGGGATTCAGTGGTTGTTTATGTTTTGGGGCTATCCTCCCCTTCGTATCTCTTTTCTTCTTCCTCTTGTTGCACATTCTCTTCATAATGCTCCACTTTCAGGCTCTTTCTTTCTTTAGCCTCCTCTTGAGGCTTGTCTTCTTCTTTCTTTTCCTCTTCCTTTTCTTCTTCTTCATGCGAAGGAGGAATTTCCTTATCATGTTTAGGGCTCTCATCTTGCTCCCTAGTTGGAGGTTCTATGTTTACCTCCATTTCATCATCTATTTCTTTATTTTCTTTAGAAGGTGGTCTATCAACTTCCTCACCAACATCCCTCAATTGTTTGGGAAGTTCCTCCTCCAGTTCTTGATCAGAGGTTTCATTGATGTATTTTGAACAGGGGTCTTCAATGTCTTCCTCGGAGGATTGCGTTTCCTCCTCTTCATGCACCACTTCATCAATTACTAGGTGCTAATAGTTAGGATGCTCATGATAGTCATCCACTTCTTCCTCCATTTATTTGGATGCCTCCCTTTCTCGTTTCTCAAGTTCTTCAAAAATTTGCATTGTGGCCTCCATTTTGGGTGGCTCTATTTGAGGAGGAGGAATGGGGAGAGCAACAACAACTTGGGCCAGGGCAACTTGTACTGTAGGATCCATCAAAACTCTCAAAATCTCAGTAGGTATGTTCTGCATGTGTTGAGCAAGGGCTTCTAGGAGCGAGAGGGTAGGAATTTTTGTCATTGCAGTGGCCAATGGAAGGGATATCATCAGAGACATTGAGGAAGAGGAAAGTGGGGAAGTGGTGGAAAAGGAAGAATCTACCACCAAGATGGGTGCAGTGGGTGAGGTGGAAGCAAGGTGGACTGAAATGTCCACTGTGGGCGAAGAAGAAGCAAGCATCGTCTGAGAAGTAGGCAGAGGAGTGATGATAGGGGCAACAGTAGCTATGGTTGTGGTAGCGAGAGTAGAGGCAACAAGTGGGGACTTTGGTTGCTCGGTCTCTTCTTCCTCTCCCTCATGGAGTGGGTCCTCTTGTATGGTAGGAATTCCTATAAAACCACCCTATTTCTTTGATTTCTTGGAAGGCTCACCTTCTGATGCCTTTCTTGAATATACTTTATGCTTAGGCTAACATTCAGCCAGTTCTTCTCTTCTTTGACTGTCTAGTGGGGGGAGACTTTGAAGTCTCTTCAGATGGGGCAGTAACAAAGGCACTGTCGGTCTCACTCTTGGGCTCATCCTCGAGCTCACCGTATTTTAAAGTATCTCCTTGAAGTTTCAATTGAGTGATCTGCCCATCAATCCATTGCTTTTTCCTTGCTTCTATGGGCTTCATCAGAATGTCAAGGTCATTGACCTCTTCCTCGTTCTAATCAATTAATGGCAACGATAGGTTGACAACATCATACCCTTGATCAATAATCGTGTTCTCATATTCAACAATTTGATCCGGTATTGGAAATAGGTTGAACGTCTTAACAAAATATGTAGTCATGTGCATGTAATTCCTCATATTCACTTCTTTGTCATCTCTACAATTTGCGTAAAATTCTTTGACATCGTGGAGGTGGGCATACTCTTTTCCAACTATCTTTTTCAATTTTCCATAGGGATCCATCCGTGGCTTGGCAGTGTGGAGCTCCAAGTTGTATTCATTTAAATCCTTACTAGAATATTCCATACACTGAGATGCAGGGATTGCATACATTCCTTGGCCAAATGTAAGGGGATAAGAAATCCCGGGCCTATGTTTGTCACTTAGTAGCGTGTGAGCATTCTGCAATTTCTTGGAGAGCTCAAGTAGTACCAATTGGTCATTTGGGTACTTGGGCAGCTTATACAGTCTCTCTGAGGATCCCTCGATTATGATGCATATAAAATTTGGAAATTGAATGAATAGAAAACCGAACCGACGGATGAAAGCATTGGCACTGTGAGTGACCCTCCTCTCAAAGTCACCTCCAAGCAATCCGATAATATGCTCGATGAAGGCATAATTGACTATGCAATAATATTTCTTGAATTTTCTGAATTGGAGTTGAGGGTACCTATCATATACCTTCAATTCTCTCCCAGGAGTTCAGCTCAGGGCTGCAAATAGTCCTCTGTATTGAGCACAGTTGGCGAGCAGGTAGACTAAATATGAAGTCATATAGAACTGTGAGGTTTTCTTTACTGCCACAAACTGCTCATGTAGGTAGTTGCTAATCATGCCTACCTAATGCAATTGGGTCTTTCCCTTGATGATTTCTTCTATAAAATAAAGAATCCACTCTTGAAAGAATGTTGTGGTTGGGAGACCCATAACTCTGCTCAATAAGGTTACCAGGTCATGGTAATCCTTGTATAAATCAATCCTAAAGAGCTCCTGGGGTACTTTGTTGGCACTACCCCTCTTCTCCTTTAGCCAGTACTGATTAATCAATTTTTTTCACTTGAGGGGGTTGGCTTTCCATGTGCTTTTAGCATACTCCTTAGTCATTTCTTCCATTTCATCAAAGGTAGGTATATGGAAAGTCTTTCCAATGGACTTGGAGGAGAAATCAGCCAATATGTTGCTGTCTCTGTCCACTATTCTTTTAGTGCTCTCTTGATATGCCTCTCTATAGGCCATTACTAGTTCGAGAGCTATGAGGGCAGGCGGGAAACCAACAGCCTTGGCCAACCCACTTCTTCTTATCTTCCTGGAATTCTTTGTAGTAGGGTTGACGATGATCCTCTACTTGAATTCATCGATGTCGATGTGCCCTAGGTTGGTGTCTAAGATCTTGTCCCAGTTTGTGGTGACCTTTGACTTAGGTTCCTCTCCTTGGAACTTGTACTTCATTTGGTCCTTGTCTTCTTTGGCCTTGGATGCTTTGGTTTGCTTCTTTCCTTTTTTTTTCTAGCAGATGCTTTCGAAGGTCCCGCAGTTGGTTCCATATATCCTGCAAGCAAGGGAGCAGTAAGCACATTCAAGTGTAAAACATGAGAAATTTTAGAAAAATACTAAAAAAAAGACATTAGATAAGTAATTCATCATTCAAGGATCCCAACATTTCTTTCAGATTATCATTAGCCTTTCGTTGGAGGGAGTTATGGCAATGCAGGCCTAAGGATATGGACCTCCTTAGGCTAGCAACTCCATTTTGGAGGCAGCTAAAAAGGATGGAAATCAAGGCACGACGGCCCACATGGTTCCACCTACATTGGAATTTTGTCATGAGGTGGGGCCCAGAGAGTAGATCAAGTCATTTCAACACGTGGGTCAAATCAGTTTTGAGGTTTTAGAGTCGTTAAGTCAATAATTTTTTCATGTAGGTGTAGGGAGTCTCTTGGTTGTTTGGAAGCTTTTCCATTTAAGATGGACTAGCAAGGCAACACCCCACATTGCGGGACCCATAGTTTTAGAGGTCAGCAGTGTTTGTTCTTTCAAGTGCTCATTTTGTTTGACCGGGCGTGGGTGATGAGTTGCGAAAGGACGTCAGACATTACCCATTTGGAACGGCGAAGGAAGGATGATGGTCCGCGTAGAGCAGCCTGCATGGTTGAGCCCAGAGGAGTCCTGGGTAGAAGCTCAAGTATTACTCATTTGCTCATAAACGACTGGAAGGAAGCGGTAGGGTTGAGTTCCTCATAGTGGGTTGACAGAAGTTATTGGCAGTTTCTAGTGGTGAGAGTGGGATGGAGTTCCGCTAGCGGCCACCCACATGGGTTAGCTCATAAGGAACTTCATAATTAATTGTTTGGTTTCGGACCCTAGATGGAGGCAGAGAGTGCGGGGTCCATGAGGCGGAGGGATGGTCAACCGGGGCCATTTGAGGATGACAAACTTGAGGTGGAAGCCCGTGGATAGAGCTTCGCGATGAGGAACCTGCCAAAGGGCCAACACTTGGTCATTTTTTGGCACAGGGGATCATACGACAATGATGGGGGTGGGGCCTGACTAACGGAAAGATGCCAAGGTTTCACCATTTTCAAATGGTCTTTTAAGTGGCGACGAAAGGATAGCGGAAGTCCGCATTGGATGGTCCGTTGAGAGATTTTTGCATTTAAGTTAAATATGAAGACATTGATTGTGTGGGGCCCGCAACACTAGTGGCCTTGATAGGTTGGCCATTTTGAAACAGCGTGATAGAAGGGCATCCTAGGTGCGGAAGCCCGCATTTGTAGACCTAACAGGGATGGAAGATCTTAGTTCAACTCATGCTTTTTGTTTAAGTTTGAATTGCGGCCAAGCGTGAGTGTCTTCCCATAGACACAGGCTTGAAGGAGGCAAAGGCCAACCACTTCAAAGTTTTATCACTTAAGGAACAAGGCATCGATGACAGGTATGATGCAAACTTGTAGGATATGACGGCTCTAGCTGAAGAACAACCATAGGGACTCCAAGTTCCGCATGTGGTTCATGGGATATTTCCAAAGGAATTTTAATTTTTGAGATATTCATTTTGTTTGCTCGAAGGGGTTCTAACTAGTTTTTAAATTTACCCTCTTCAGAAGTTAATAGCTTTGCACTCGAATTAAAGAAAACCTATGACATAGTTGGCATCAGAAAATTGACCTAAGTAAACTGATGAAGTATGTGAAGGAGTTGTGGACGACAACGTTTTGTGTGATGGAGAGACCCTGTGGGCATGGAGACGATGACCACTGGGGCTTCTGACGAGTTTCTTGAATGTCTGACAGTGAAAATGATCCTTCAAAATGTCTATTTATAGGATTTTATGCATTAAATTCCCCCATTAATGTTGGTATGGCAGCGGCTAAAGTTGATGGTTGCTCATTTCAAAAATACAGTAGCAGAAATGATAGGGTCCATGAAGTAGACAACACCCGGGAGTTGGCTGTTTGGCAAGTCATCAACAAAAATGACAAAGGAAGTTGCGGGTCCCGTGGGGTAGGAGGATATCTTGGGTTGGCTGTTTGGATCAACGAAGAATGGGTGGAATTCTATGTAAGGCAGCCTGCATTGGCAGACCCGCAATGCTTGGAGAACAACAATTTCAAAGTTTGAAGGAAAACTGCTAATAAAACCCTGCCAAGGCTAAAGACTTGGAAATTTTGAAGGCAATCAGACTTGGTCAACTTGGGATGATACTTCTAAGACTCCTTGATCACTTAGGACTTAGAAATAGGGGGCACACAAAATGAGGCAAAGGTAAAAGTGACCCAAAAAAGCGAAAAGAGAGGGTCCCCATTCTGAATGGGGCATGTGTGCTATTGGCACAACAAGAATTATGGATTTTAGGTGACTTTCTATGAAGATAGCAGCTTTGTAACAACTTTGACAACTTTCCTTCAATCTTGCAACTTAGTCTTCAAGGATCTTCGAGTCCAAAACACCTTGATCTACAATCACACATGTAGAGAAGATAAAAATGTTGTTTTGTTAGTAGATAGGGGTTTGCCCTGGACAAACCCCATTTTGGTAATCAAACCTTGAAATGAAATAAAATAGAAAGAAAAAATGATCAATGAATAAATATGCTATGTTGCAATTCACCAAACCCTTGTAACAAAGGCTACAAACTTATGTGAAATGGTTAAAATGAATTTAGATTTTGGATCTTGATTGAATGCTATGGATCTTGACTTGAATGCTTGCTTGAATCATAAGAACCTACATCACAAATGTTAGCTAAAAAACACACATGATGCATGATGAATTTGACATGATGCTTGAATCTTGAATATAGCTCCAAAATGCTTGATGATCAACTCTTTAATACTCTTGTAAACTCTCTTGATCATAAATTTACTATAGTTCTTGAATACTTGAAAGCTTAGATGACTTGTAAACTTTCTAGGAGAAAATATCTAAAATAACCTTGTATTTATACTTGTTTATGTCAAATTTTCTATAATTATAACACTACAAGCCGACATCAGATCTAGGAGAATAAAATACCACCAAGAATTTAAATTTAAAATAGGTCCAAGCTAAGTGGGACTCATACGCCAGTTGGGGCGTATGAGTCCCAGTAGGCTAATCTTGGGACACAAATTTCAAGAAATGTTAAGTTCAATGCCAAATTTAGGTTCATGCCCAAAAAATTAGGTGCGACCCATATGTCCAAGGTGGTGTATGAGTCCCAAATCACTAAATCTAGGCCATACAATCCAAAATCACTAAATTTCAATTGGTTATTTGATATGTGTCAAGATTATCCTCAGAAAGATTCATTAAATAAGGCTTGTGGATGCAAAAGAAGACCAAATAAGGCATAAAGAAGCCCAATTTTAGCAGAGAGAGCCAAACCAAGTGTGAAAATGTAGAGGGATACATTTTTCTACACTACATTTAGCCCTCACTTTAGTGAGAGGGAGAACTTGCTTCAAACTCACACTAAAGTAGACCAACTTACATCTAGAGGGGTCCAAGTGTACCAATTCTAGTGAGATAGGATGACAATGATCAAGAGGGTTGTGCTAGCCCCCAGGATCAAGATCCTATGACAAACCAACATAGGCACAAAATAAAACACATGTAAATGATATAAAGAGCAAGAAAAAGGACAAGCATACACTGCCAAATACATAAAGAATAAAAAAAAGAAAAGAAAAGGCATGGATCAAGCTTCAACCATTTGTCCTGGACACACTATGGATCAGATATAGGATGTTTATCCAAGAACATTTACAAGTGAAACACAATGCCCACTATGCAAACCAAATGAAAAATCACAAGGGCTAGTGGAACCTTAGGCTATCCACTAGGTGAGTCCTTAGCGAGACACATATGCACACGGTCGGTATGCGCTCACATAGACAAGCAAGTTGCTATGGGATAGTCATGCCTAAGTTTGACTCCCATATGGTAACCACACCAAAGCTATACCTTAGGCGATAACTTTGATAAGGTTCCACACAACACGAACAACAAGATCCATGAGGAAAGCAAAACTTCATATGCTTGACAACCATGGACAAACAAAATGGCTCAACATGAAAGAAAATTGTGTTATGCAAGGTGGCCATATAACCAAAAATGCAACAGAGTGTAAGGAGTATTCAAAGGAGTTTTGATTAGTTCATGTAAGCTCTTTACTTAGGGAACATCATGCCTAATGTATCCAAGAGAGGACCAATCAAAGAATGGAATATTCAGAACTTAGGGGATGTAGTGCGTCACATCAAGCCACAGAGAGGAATATAATATGCTAAGAGAGATCATGCTCTTGAAGAACATCACACCCAATGTTACCACAAAGAGAAAGATGCATCACATGAAGTAAGAAAACGACACAATGAAACTGAAATGCAAAAGAATATTGCCAATGTATGCCCCCGATTTAAAAAGAAATTGCTAATCTCCATGTCATGAGTAATTACTTTAAAGTAGCAAATGATAAATGCTAACAATAAAGAGGACATGAGAAATTATTCAAAAAGCCCTATGCCAAGTCATATGTTTCCAAATGAAGCTACACCATTAAAAGAAGTTTCCCCCAAAAATGAAATACCAAAAACATGAAGGATCCATGGATTTAGGGTCAATATGTCTTTGCTACAATATGTTTAGAGAGCTCAAAACTGTCATCATTCCCCAAATACTCATGGAACAAGAAAAATGACACAAAGAGAGAAAAAACAAAGAAAAGCTTTTAGCTCAACATGGAAGAGACGTAAATGTCTCAATGCCTTGTGTCATCCCCAAAAGGAAAAAAAACAAAACAAATGAAAAGATAAACGGAAAGATTTTGGGTCAACATGGAAGAGACCTAAATGTTTTGATGCCTTACATAATCCCCAAAAGGAAAACACAAGACAAAGAAAAGATAAAATATTTATGACAAAGAGAAGAATGTAGGTAAAAATAGAGGAATGTCACAAAGAGAGATACATCAAATAGAATAGTATGGGGGATCACATTACACACATGTAATCAAATGCATAACATGAAAAAGAAAATAAATACAAGAGTTAAAATTTTGATAGGATTTGAAAAGAAATCTTCTTAGAGTTTAATAGGCTCCATGGAAACAAGACCAAAGAAATCCAATGAAGATTCCATGAAATTTTATGATTAAAGCCACTATGGTACACAATAAAGATTTCATTGTCAAAGGGAAACTTTAAACATTTATGCATTACCAACGAGACAACTTCCATGGAGTGTAGCCATGGATAACCAAGCCTCACACAAGATTGATCCGACATTGGGATGATTGAGAATGAGACATCTAATTTTTTTGGTCTAATTTTTAAAGGAAGGGTGATCGATCCCATCGTAGGGAAAGAAAAACCATTGTGCATTTTTATCCATGCTTTCGATTTATCATATGTCTCTTTGTAGACTTCATGCATGTAAGTAAGAATTCGTTAGCGATCACATTCTCTCCACAGATGGGATCAATTAATATCCCATTAATTATTGCTTATCATTTATTTGGTTAGCTATATGAAGGACCATAATGTGCATTTCTAATTATATGTTTAGATGAGAAAACAATGTCAGAGGCTTTTTTAGTTCGAAGTCCTTACAAGGAATTGGGAATTTAGATCCATCCAACCATATTATCCATCTTAGGATTTACATTCAATAGTATCCATGTTGTCATCATGCGTGTCAATAGTCATCACATGATTCTTCTTAGCTTCACTATGGCTTTGAAAAATGAAATGTTATGATTCCATAGAGATTGGTAAAAGCTTTGCGAGGGTTTTGGTTAGGAGGGGGCAACAAACTTATTTCCTTACCTCGATTTTAAATTAGACCAAATCAATGAGGTCTTGCATAAGATGTTTAAGATGCTTACAATGTTTTGTATTATTTCCATTTTGTTGGTGATAATGACAATAGGAATTTGATCTAAAATTTAGAGAGAAAGTATTATTAGGATTTGGTGTTTTAATGGGAGGTAAGGTGATCATTTTTTGTTCTATAAGTTGTGACATTGTACTATGTAGGGTATCAGGTAGGGGAGTAAATTGTCTAGCTGGATCCCCAAATGTAAAAGGACTGTTCAAACAATTCTAGATTTGATTGTGTACAATTTTTTTACATCAACGTTTTGGATCACACTCTGTGATCCATCATTAGAGATATGAGAGGAGAAGGCGTAAGGAGAGAAAAATTATACACAATCAAATCTATAATTCTTTGCTAGATCACTAAGTGTGATCTAGAACGATGATTTAAAAATTATACGTAATCAAATCAGAATTCTTTGAACAATACAATATGTATTGTGGAAATTTGATATCATTAAGTAAAAGGATTGGTTTTGTTTATAGTAGCCACTTGGGTATCGACATTTTGAGTCGGTTGAGGGGGGTTTAGTTGAAGGAAGCATTTATTCTATTTCCTAAAGGTTGATAATTATTATTTTGATTTGTAGTTAGATTTTTTGGGATGGCTGAAGTGATGATAGGCAAGGTCGTTGATATCACAACTTGCATCATTTAATTAGTGCTTTTTATCAAATGGGTGTGTCTTAGAGCAATATGTGATAAGGATGGTTATCCTGAGATTCTTTTGGGGTTTGCACTATAAACAATTGCTTAAATTATTGTTTTCCTACTTTAGGAGCTTTCAGGAACTCTTCGAAGCTCTTCAGGAGCTTTCAAGAACTAAACTGTAGCGACTAATTCCTAAGATTTAAATCTACTTTAACTTCTAATTTAAAATTTTGTTGACTTAATTATGACTTTATTGACTTTGATTTAGACCAATTCATGGAGACAATTAATGATTACTTTAATCCCTCATCTAAAATACAAAATTCCAAATTAATTCTATTTTTCTTTAAAAGAAATCCATAAATTCCTAACATTGTTTTAATGAAGTTTAACAAACAAACATTAATTCTAATTGATGTGAACGACATCTAAACCTAATTTATAAAAGAAACTTGTTCAACAATTCTAATCGTTCAATTCAACATTTCTAATAAACAAATCTAAACATTCTAACTATTCGATCTTAACCATAATAAAGTAAAACTTTGAAACATAATTGTAAACATAAGTGATTATCCGATCTTAACATTTATCAAAATAGAAGATGATTTTAACGATTGAAGAATTCAAAATCAGTTTCTAGTACAAATTTAATGAATCAAAAAATAACAACACTTAACAAAAATACCATAAGATCGTTCCAAACGTTGAGCGGGCCCTGCTCTTCCTCAGGTAAGATCCTTCAACACAGTGAATTAATTAACTTCTTGCTTCCTTTCTCATTGATCAAAAGTAGAACACAAAACAATGTATTGCTTGTGATTACAAAAATTCTAATTGCAAATTATCTAACTCCAAACTAAGAATGAAATGTGGATATTTATAAAATATCCTTATTAGCTTCTAACATGGCACTAACTACCAAAACTTAAGGCGACCAACTACATATTACAAAATGAAATTAAAAATAGAACTAAAGTTGACTAAGGAGGACTATGCCAGAACTACACCAGATTGGCAATGGAAGTAAAAGTTCCTCAACCGACTATGAAGAAGTCGATTTAGACTTTGAGTGACTCATCATCCAGTAGGTCCTATCTATGGCGTAGTCATTTCTCATGATTAGATAGAGAGTTTAACTGTCTCATCAACCTTTAAGATACCTTGTTAAAAACCCTTATGAAAAGGACAACAATCATGGTAATAAAGATTAATGCAGCATAATCATCTCATCCAAAGTCATCATAAAGCAACACATTTAACATAAGCTATCACTTCCAAAATATCCACTAATTTAGTTAAACATAAAGTAAAATAAGCAAATATGTTAATCTATTGGCTACCGCTAGTCATGTCAATTAACAATAAAAACAAGTCTTTTTAAACATAAAAAGCCTTAAATGAAAGTATTTTATATCTCCCATCAGCTAGAGGTGGTTTTTGTTTCATGACTACTACCGAGTTTTGATAATCATGAAGGGGAGTACACAAGTTTACAAAGGAAGGAAAATTCATCATGCCAAGTTTATCTTTATCTTAGTTTGAAAATTCTCAATGAACATCCATTGAAGGTGAGGATCGAGAATCTATACGTTGATTTAAGAATAAATCGATTGGTAACGTGAAATGAAATTAGTAACCTTTTCATCATCTTTTTGCTTACATCTTATCAAATCAACTAATGCCATCTTAGGAGTCATTTGCACTTGCAAATGGTTTATAAAGGCCTCAACAAGTTCATTGAATGAGTGAATTGAGTTATTCAGTAGAAAGGAAAACCATTCTAAAGTATTATCTTTCAAGGATCTAGGGAAAATCTTAGCCAAGAGCTTATCCTCAAGGAAAAAATCACTACATAAGGTGGTGTAAGTAGAAACATGGTTAGAAGGATCTCCTTTCCCCTCATATTTCTCAAACCTAGGAATCTATATACCTTGTGGTATTGGTGTTCTCAATATCTCCAAGGATAAAGAATTGCTTTTGACATAGTATGTAGGCTGGAAATTTTGATTTTGGTTTATGGTGGAAATTTTCTTTTGAAGGGATGAAACATTTTGCAAAAGTTGGTTAAGGATGGCATCATTGGTTGTGTTTTGAGATGGAGGTGAATATGGTGGCGGTGTATATGTGTTAGACAAGGAAGTGAATGGAATGCTTATGGGAGGTAAAGTTGTAGGAAATATGACGTGTGAATCCACAAAGGTACTAGGATTGCTAGCCAAAATACCCAAGTCAAGAAGGATGTCACTAGTAGGTTGCATCGTTGTTGTAACTTGAGGGTTGGTATAGGTAGGAATAAAGGAAATGGTTGTGGGAGTAGGAATTTGAGTTCCTCCTTGACTTTGGACATTGTTCAAAGGTTGAGCATAACTAGTAAGTTTTCCAAAAATATGAGCTAGGTGACAAGGAAGTTATATTCCTTATTCACTTTCAATCATGTGGTGTATGTTATCTACGATGGTAATAGTAATAGTGGAATTTTTTCAGTACTTAATTGATGTTGTAGGTTTGCTAATTCTTCATGGATTTGGATTATGTTTTCTTGAAAACTAGAAACCACTGTTTCAACGCTTGTCACACTACTTGAAGGAAAAGAGTTGTTAAAGGTATGGTCCATACCTAGTGAACTAGTGTCAACAGTATGAGTGAAAGAGCTAGATAACCCAAGATCCACGACATGTGTGCTATCACGAGATGACAGTATCAAAATTTGTCTCACTATAGTATTAGCAATAGGAAACCAAGTTGTAAAGCTCATGCAAGGGACAATAAATGAATGCAAGATAAATGTAATGAACACAAGATAAATGATATTATCTAATTTTGATTCAAATGAAAGTAAGCTAGATGCAATGAAATGAATGAAATAGAAACCTTGTAAACCAAATCATAAATCTAATAACAACAAAAAAATATAGAAACAAGATTTTTTAATGTTGTAAAATGTAGTTTTAGGTTTGACATGGGACTAAATCACCTAGAGGGGAATATGAGTCCCAATTAGGGTTTTTCAAGGGTTCAAATGCTAAAAAATTTTCCTCACAAAATACCCAAAAATTAGGTAAAACCACATGTACTAGGACTAAATCGCCCATAGGGGAATATGAGTCCCAAATTAAGGTTTTGACACTAATTTCAACAAATTTTGAGTGAATGTTAGGTTTTTTGGTTTGTATGGTGTCTTGACTAAGTGTGCAAACTAGACACTGAACTGATTTTTTGTAACTAAATGTTGAATTTTGGGAACCTATAGCGGCTAAACCATGAGGACTTTGAAGATGATGTAAACTAGTGATTTGTGACATTTTGTCTATATATTCTAAATATTTTTTTTCCAAAATTTTAGCACACCAAATTTCTTTGTCCAGAAGAGTTGTTCAATTGATTTTCTCTTAATCTACACTGGTTAGCAATATGGCCAAATCTATTGCATGTATAACATTTGACATCTCTATAAAAAAATTTCATCATATTTCTGCATTCATTTGACTTATGACCATACTTATTGTAATTGAAACACTGATTGGAAAATGATGGACCAATTGAATTCATTCTAATTCTACATTGAGTAGCCATATGACCAAATTTATTGCAAACAAAATAGTAACCATTGAACCTTTGAGCATTAGGTTGTCTTACTGGATACCTTCCAGCTTTTTTCATCTAATTTCCTTTCTTGAATCTCCTTTGTCTAGATCTAGAACTTTCTCCTTCCTCATATCCAAGACCTCGCTTGTCACCTTCAGTCCTCTGACTTTGAATTAGTTCATCAAGCTTGGTTGAGCTAATCTTGAACTTCTCCTTGAATTCATATGCAGTAGCAAGTTCATCTCTAAGATGAACAATCTACTTTTCAAGCTCTTCTTCATTATTTTTGGATTGTTCCAATTCAATCTCCAACTGATTGAATCCATCAGTAATTCGACTGCATTCTTCATATTTTTCTTTCAAGGACTGAGCAAGCATTTCTTCATTCTTCTTCCTATCTTTAGTCTCCTTGGTCATCCTCATCACAATAGATTCCATTTCATGATTTAGAACAACATTTTCTTTGGTAAGATTTTCACATTCTTCTATCTTTTCCTTCAAGGCTTGACTCAGGTGTTCATCTTCCATGCTCTTACTTTCTTTCTGCTTAAGTTGATCATAGATTTCCTTTTGCTTTTCCCTTGACTCATTGATTTTATCTTTCAAAGATTGAATGAACTTCTCAGCATTCTTGAGACTTTCCTGTAAATCTCAAACTTCAGATTTGGACTGATCAAGATCATCTAGGGCCACCAAGAGTTGTTGTTGAAGAATGATTGAATCCACTGAATTAATTTCCCGAATCTTCCCCAAGATTTTAAAATTGTTTTGAGGAACTAGGCTCTGATACCAATTGTTGGAATCAAGGAACACTGAGAGGGGGGGTGAATCTGTGTTTTGCAATTTTTAACTTTATTAATTTGATCTTTAAAGTACTAATAACATTCAACCAAAAGAAATATGCATGGACATAAAGCAAGCAACCACAACACCATAACACAAAAAATCTTTTACGTGGAAACTGTGTTAGGGGAAAAACCACAGTGGAGGTCAATCCAAAATATTATCTGAGTATACCCAAAAATATGTTTACAAAATGGGAATGCACTTGCATTCAGGCACACTGCCTAGAGCTCATTGTTCAAAACAGAAAGGCTCACTTCCTTACAAAAGTATTTGGATAACATCCAAAAGATTTGAACTGAGAAAGTAACATCTACTAATTCTTGATTATAGTTTCGGTTAAGCTCATCAATCAAATTCTTGACCTTCTATCTAATTCTTCTCTTTTGCTCCGTTTTCCTTAACTTGCATCACAAATCCTTTTATGCACAAGTGAAACTGTGCATAATCGCTCTTTAATCCTTCTAACTTTCACAACATACATCAAAATGATATAATCAATCACTTATATATATCCGCAACTAAAGATTTAATCGCTACATGTTGGCTCCAACAAAATATGAAATATTTACAAACTGTCAGCTCAATGCATAATTAATTTTCAATGCGCACCAACCAAAGTTGGTCACAACATAGTGAGGACCCAAATCAACATTCTCAAACAAAAAAACACTTAAACAATTACTCCCCGAATATCCATAATGACTACATTCACATAGTCAGCCTTCATGCACTGTTAAAGAAAATATTAATCAACCGAATCTTCTAACTTGCACACAGATTGATACAAGGATCTAAGATTCAAGAATAATAGAGATAATATACCAAAAAACCTTCCTTGAGATCCACAACTCAAAATGATAACATAAAAGTGCATGTGAATCGATGAACACAATTTTGTAGGATGCTCTATTCTTGTTTGATAGTTAATCATAAAACTTCGACCGGACTTCTAGTATGACCAAATACTGATGTGTGGATAAAATAACTGACTAGGGTTTCCATCAATGAAAACACCAGATAACTTTTGCAATTTCTCTTTCCAACAATCTCCCCCTTTGGCATTGATGGCAACACTTAGTGAAAAATGACTAAGTGTCAGATTAATACCAACATGAATACACTGCCAACCTTCAAAACTCCAAAAACACACTCCCCTTGAAATGATTAAGGAATTTTTCACTATCCCATTCTCCCCCTTTGAAATCAATGGCAAAGGTAGGAATCTGCATACCAAAAATCAAACAAAATTGCTATGAACAAACTAGATATGTACAAATAGGCTTCTACAACTTTCATAAACTTGAATAGATCTACAAAATTGTTCTTCAATAGGTTTAAACTCATGTCCCAACTCTTCTTGAGACTCTCCAAGATAGTCATGTGACCACATAATAATTAACATTGCATCTTTGCTGATTCAAGGTTCGTTAGATCACTGACCGCCATAGCATATTGTGCTTCCTTCAATACACTCAACATTGTTTGCATCTTGGGACCAATTAGTCCTCTAAGCTCACAAACCCTTTCAACCATTTTAGCTTCTTCATGCTTCAAAATTTTGATCTTTTCAAGTAGGGATATGAATTGACCTTCTTGCTTTCCAACATAAATGGTTAGAGGATCGAATGCTTGAGTGATATCTGCTAATTGTTTCTCACATTCTTTGATTTTCTTTTCAATGTCCTCAGTGAACTTAGATAAACATAGACATGACTTATAAATGTTACCACGTTCAGACAAAGCACTTTGAATATTCTTTACACAAGTAGCTAATAGATATTTATCATTAGCTATCATCCCTTTCAACCTACTGATCCTTTTAGCATCAAACTCCTTTTGAACCTTATCCATAACTGACTTCTCAATTGACTCAAAATGAGTACTTATAGAATTTACAAGCTTCTTTAGCTGGCCAGATGGAGAATCAGATGAATCCCTTACATATGAAGGCATGATATTCTCTAGAATACCGGATGCAAGATTCATCAGCTCACTATCTTCAATATGTGATTTCAGAATTTCTTCCCTTGCCTTGGCTTGAGCAAACGATTCAACTTTCAATTTCTCAATGGGAGACAAAATAACCAAGTTGATAGGACCTCTAATCAATTCATGACAAAAATATTCTTGTTGCTCTTCTAAAAAATCCTTCACTTCCTTAGTAGTGTCTCTTGCTTCCACATGAATCTCCTTCACTTCATCTTTCTTCTCTTTAGTCATTGATTCTTGCATGGCTTCAAGAATATCTTTTTCTTCAACCAAAACTACTTTAGGAGCTTCAGTCTCCATAGGAGTTTTAGCATCTTGCATGTCAAGGGGATTTAGTGTTTTCTCAAATGTATGTTCTTTTCCTTCTCCTGCTACTGGACCAGATGAAACATCTTCATCATGCACTTCTTTGGAAACAACATTGTATCTGTTCTTTAACAGAATTGCCTTGAGAATTTTCTCAGTATCCTTTGCAACTTCTTCATTCTATCCAATCATCAGCTTGTTCACCCTTGTTTTTCTCTTAAATTCCCTTTTTGTTTCATTTAGTATATTATTCATTTCTTCTAATGACATCACCAGACATAGATCAACAAGTATTCATTCTCTCATTTGCTCTTCTTCTATCCTTGCACTCACTCTTCTCATTTCTAAAACTTCATATAGACTTTTGGGTAACACAAAAATTATTTCAATAAGAGTCATATTGAAATTATTCATGTACTCTATTGAAGCTTCCTCAAGAAATTCTTGACGGGTGTTGTCAAAGGTGTCATACCATTCACAAAGAGGCCTAAGATTACCATCCTTAATCAATGCTTTCTCCACTTCTTCTATAGACATACCTGATTTGTCTATTTTCAACTTTTTCTTTCCTTTCTCTTCACCATAAGGCTTGTCCTTAGAGACATTTGTTTCCTTTATGACCTTTTGCTTGATTTCTCTTATCTCTTCATCAAATTTAGTTTCCTCTTCTTCAGAAATAACAACATAAAATCTTGTTCTCCTGTCCTTCTTCCTTTTTCCTTCTCTCCTAGATGTCTTCACTCGAGCTTTCACAAGGCTTGATTTCACTATCGAACCGGATAAGGGTGCAAAGCTCCTTGTTGATCTAGATCGGGTAGATGATGTTGTCGGACTTACAGATTCAGTTCTGGTTGGATCTCCTACTTCAACTTGTTCTCTCTTTCTTCTACCTTCTCTCACAGCTTCAGTAGATGTACCCATGTTCTCTGTAAAGGCTTCAACTTCTTTTCTTACTCTCCGAACTATCATAGGTTTCTTCAACTTCTCATGTACTTGCATATATTTTTCTTCATAGGTTCCAAACCTATCTTCTATCGGATCTTGAGGTTTACTCAAAAAATGTTGTGCATATAGTGCCAATATGTTCTCCTCAACTTCATAACCCATAGTCATTATCCACACTATTCTAGGATCAACAGATTCCATCAAGCATTGATCAATGTCAGCCATAAAACAAATTGTGTCCTTATACTTATCCATAATAGTAGGAATTATTTCTCTTGCTTGCATTTCATTCTAAATTTTTTTGAAATAACCCCAGATTGTAGTTTTCCTAGCTTTACTATCACCAACTTTGTGCAAGATATCTCTAATTTGAAAAACTACAGGCTTATTACCTTGCCATTGAACTTTTCAAAATCCTAGAACTTCATTCATGAAATAAAAGAATAAATAAAACATAAAATTACTATATTTGAAGGAATTCTTCTTATCTTTCTTGATTTTGCCAAGATTCCTCATTAACTGGCTTCTGAGTAACTCACATAGATCATACTCTGCATTCTCCTTCACCATCTGATATGCTACATAGATAGCTATACTGAATACAAAATTATCCTGATTGGAATGATAGATATTATAACCAATGACCATAGATGCAAATATGACATCCACTTCAATAATATCATCAATTGTCATAGCTCTTTTATCAAACACTGAACCGATTGCATTAGTAACTGTCTAATTCTTCACGAACTTCAAGATCGACAACCCACCAGAGGAATTTAAACCAGTAACAGTGTTTATAGCTTATTTTGTAATCTTAAAAGGTTGAATCAACCACATAAATTCAGCATGAACTCAGCTCAAAATATATCGGACCCACTCATTTTCTTCAAACACTGGAGATTTTACAATCTACATGATTTTCTTCTCCTCTAGGGTTTTGAATTCAGACTTTACCTTGAAATCTTCTCCAACTATATGATTTGAGTACAAATTCAACAACTTCAAGCTCCCTAAATCCTTAATATTTGCATGAATTTATCCCCTAATGTCTTCAATATGCAAGACACCATACGAAACGGATGAAAATGCACCTAAGGGCTCTTTTCGCTGAATTGGGGTTTGATCGCCGAATCACCTTCACATTGCCAAACTTTGCCAAAGTTTGCTTTACAACTCTCCAAACTTATTCTTCTCAAAGTGAAAAGTGAAAAATGAAGAATACAAATGACATTTTATCATTTGCACACCCAACTTTTTGTCACAATAAATCCTGTTTCCCTAACTCATCTAGATACCCTATTTCCATACTTTGTGAAAGATAACTCTTCTGCGGACCTTCAATTCTGCATAAATACTCTATCCAACTGTTTCAACAACATTTGTAGATCATCAATGCAATCAATACACTCATCCACATCTTGATACCAACTAATGGTAGGGGGTTTGAAGAATTTTCTTGAGAACTCCCTTAGGCTAGAGGCCTAAATCTAATTCCCGAAGGAATTACCAGAAGAATTTCTAGACCCTAATTCTGGTGTTGACTCATTTCCTACAACATAGGGACTCTTCTTCACCCATATCTTCTTGATTTGCTTCCTAATCTCATCTGTAGTAATCTTTCCTTTCCCCTTTTGATCCTTCTGCATGTTTTTCCCTTGATTTACTGAACCCTTCTTGCTTCTACAAAATCTAGCAATGTGACCAAATTTGTTGCAATCGTAGCACACCACATTTCTTTGTCCATACTAGTTTTTCCATTGATTTTCTCTTGATCTATACTGGTTAGAAATATGGCCAAATCTATTATTTGTATAATATTTGACATCTCTATAAAATTTGTTCATCATATTTTTGCATTCATTTGACTTATGACCATACTTATTGCAATTGAAACACTGACCTGAAAATGATGGACCACTTGAATTAATTATACTTCTACATTGAGTAGCCATATGACCAAATTTATTTCAAAAACAATAGTAACCATTGAAACTTTGAGCATTAGGTTGTCTTATTGGATACCTTCCAGCTTTGTTCATCTGATTTCCTTGCCCGAATCTCCTTTGTCTAGATCTAGAACTTTCTCCTTCCTCATATCCAAGACCTTGCTTGTCACCTTCAGTCCTCTGACTTTTAATTAGTTCATCAAGCTTGGCTAAGCTAATCTTGAACTTCTCCTTGAATTCATATGCAATAGCAAGTTCATCTCTAAGATCAACAATATGCTTTTCAAGCTCTTCTTCATTATTTTTGGATTGTTCCAATTCAAGCTCCAATTGATTGAATCCATTAGTAATTCAGCTGCATTCCTTAGATTTTTCTTTCAAGGACCGAGTAAGCATTTCTTCATTCTTCTTCCTGTCTTAAGTCTCCTTGGTCATCCTCATCACAATAGATTCCATTTCATGCTTTAGAACAACATTTTCTCTGGTAAGCTTTTCACATTCTTCTATCTTTTCCTTCAAGGCTTGACTCAGTTATTCATCTTCCATGTGCTATTACTTTCTTTTTGCTTAAGCTGATCATAGAGTTCCTTTCTCTTTTCCCTTGACTCATTGATTTTAACTTTCAAATATTGAATGAACTTCTCAACATTTTTGAGACTTGCCTGTAAATCCCAGACTTTAGATTTGGACTGATCAAGATCATCTAGGGCCACCAAGAGTTGTTGAAGACTTCTTGAATCCATTGAATTACTTTCATGGATCTTCCCCAAGCTTTTAAACTTCTTCTGAGGAACTAGGCTCTGATATTGTAGACACGTAAAATGTACTGATTGGCATTACATGCTTGCTCTTGATTTACTAATACCATTTCATCTTGAATCACCTTCTCGGCTTATCATCACCCTTCATCCCTTAATTAAATAAATAATCATTTATCTAATTAAGTCGTTCTCTCTTGTTGATTAAATTAATCAATCTAATCTAATTAACCCTAGTTCTCTATTTAATTAAATAAATCAATTTTATTTAATTAATCTCTACAGTCTATCTATTAAATTAAATAAATTAAACCTTATTTGATTTAATCTAACATTCATCCCCTTTAATTAAATAATTCAAAATCTTTATTTAATTAGTCTCTAAATCATATTCTTCTCAACTTTGATTTATTTAAATCCTAAAATCTAAGACAAAATTGTCAAATCACCTAACCTCCTCTTATTTAATCAAAATTGATTTATAAATTCTCTATTTTCTCTCAACATGACATCTTTGAAGGAATATTCTTCCAAATTTGAAATCCATCCAAGTGATTTTTTCCTTCCAACAAGACATTTATTCCTTCTTTCATGTCCTTATGCATTGAGCCAAGTGGCATTTAAGACATTCTTTTTCCTTCTTACATGTCATTTCACTATTTTCAAATTCCACCTAATTACATTTATGGGCACATTCATCAAAATATGCACATCCTTGGCCCATTCACATCTTGACAAGTGGCACTTAGCCATTGGTTGAAAGTTAGTCCCACATTGCTTCATTTTGGGCATTCTTCCATCTTGTCTTTCTATAAAGAAGAGTTTTCTCTCCTCATTTGATCATCCACAATTTGAGCAAGTCTACTATACTCAATTTCATACTCAAGCATATCCATTTTCATCAATCTTCTCAAGTTTGTAGCAAGGTTATGCATATTTTTCATCATGGAGCTCAATTGAATCTTCAACAAAGTGGATCAACCTTCATCATTCATCAACATTGCATCATAGGAGTTGGGAAAGGGCCAATTTTCACATCACATTGGCACCAATTCCCCCATGAGATCAAGAGTTTGCTTGCTTAATTAGGATTTCATTGCTTTCTTATTTTGTTCTTCACTTTATTTCCTAGTTTTATCATTGCTAATGGATTTCATGGGAATCTTGATTCTCACTTGCATTTAATTTAACTACGTGTTTTTTTATTGTGCTTTGCAGGTGGTAGGATCTTGGTTCTACAGATACCAATTGTTGGAATCAAGGAACACTGAGAGGGGGGTGAATCAGTGTTCTACAATTTTTAACTTTATTAATCTGATCTTTAAAGTACTGATAACATTCAACCAAAAGAAATATGCATGAACATAAAGAAAGCAACCACAACACCATAACACAAGGATTTTTTTTATGTGGAAACCTTGTTAGAGGAAAAACCATGGTGGAGGTCAATCCACAATATTATTTGAGTATACTCAAAGAGATGTTTACAAAATGGGAATGCACTTGCATTTGGGCACACTGCGTAGAGCTCACTGCTCAAAATAGAAAGGCTCACTGTCTTACAAAAGTATTTGGATAACATCCATAAGATTTGAACTAAGAAAGTAGCATCTACTGATTCCTAATTACAGTTTTGGTTAAGCTCATCAATTGAATTCTTGACCTTTTGTCTGAGTCTTCTCTTCTGCTCTGTTTTCTTTAACTCGCATCACAAATCCTTTTATGCACAAGTGAAACTATGCATAATCTCTCTACAATCCTTCTGACTTTCACAACATACATCAATGCACTTCGTACATACATCAAAATTATATAATCAATCACTTATATGTATCCGCAGCTAAAGATTTAATCGCTACATGTTGGCTCCAACAAAATATGAAATATTTACAAACTGTCGGCTCAATCCATAATTAATTTTCAATGCGTACCAACCAAATTCAGTCACAACATAGTGAGGACCCAAATCAACATTCTTGAACACAAAAACCCTTAAAAAAATTACTCCTCAAATATCTGCAATGGCTACATTCACTTAGTCGGCCTTCATGCACTATTAAACAAAAAATTAATCAACCACATCTTCTAACTTTCACATGGATTGATATGAGGCTCTAAGATTCAAGAATAATAGAGATCATATACCAAAAAACCTTCCCTGAGATCCACAACTCAAAATGATAACAAAAAAGTGCATGTGAATCGATGAACACAATTTTGTTAGATGCTCTGTTCTTGTTTGACAGTTAATCACAAAAGTTAGATCTAACTTTCGGTGTGATCAAATACTGGTGTATGGATCAAATCAATGACTAGGGTTGCCATAAATGACAACACCAGATAACTTGTGCAGTGTCTCTTTCCAACATGTAGAATAGAGAGCTTGATTTTCAGTGAAAACCTACATTCACAAGAAATAAACAATAAATATAATAAAAATATTAAATTTATTTAAAATTATACTTTTTGGGAAGCTTATAATAAGGAATACATACTTACAAAAATAAATTTTAAAAGAATTCATTTGATCCCCCAAAAGGTAAATCAAAAGTAGTTTTTAATTAGCATTTTGATAAGTGTAAAGGAGACTCTGTTATAGGTATGTTTTAAAACTAGCGGGGTTCTATCCAAGGGGGTTTGATCTAAGGTAGTTTGATCAAACACTGTTCAATAGGAATGCTTTAAATGGAACTTTTTAAGGCTTAAATCATTATATTTTCTTAAAATATGTGATTTCAAAAAAAATCAAAATCTCCTAGAAATTGTAAACTAGCTTTGTGGGATCACTCTACAATTATAGATTTCAAATAAAATTCAATGATACCAGATGTAAAAAATGCAACCTATATGCAGTTTCACTTATGCAATGTTTATAAGCCCTAGATGTAAATTAACTAATGCAAGACATAATGCAAAGTTAATGTAAGCTAGATCTAAGACTGAAATATATTCCAAATCAGAAAATAAGGTGTCCAAAGGCTAGGTTCACCAAAATGAAGCCTCAAAAATAGTGTTCGACCTTTTGGGAGATGGGACTAAAGGGGAATTAGGGTTCCTCCACCTATTTCACTTATGTTTCAGTAAAGGAAACCAAGATCCCTCAACCAATTGGCTTGGTTAAGGGATGGGTTAGGTGGTTAAGATGGTTTCCTTGGGTGTGATTAAAGAAAAAAGGGGGTTCACCACCAAGCAAAGGATTGGAAAGAAGATGCAAATGATATGAAAACCTAACTATGCAACCTAAGATATGAAACTAAAAATTAGAATAATGAACTAAGAAAGGATAAAGAGGCACCTAGAAAATTGATATGCTTGAAACAAGGTGACTTGTACTCCCAAAATTATGACTTTTAATGCACACTGGGACTCCTATGCCAGTAGGGGTGATTTAGTCCCGGTTTAGAGTTTTAGGTCAAATTTGGAATCAACAACTTGTAACCTACGATCTATAGAAATTGCTTGAAATATGGTATACTAGGAATCATACACACCCAAGGTGGCAATTTAGTCCCAGTATTAGGGTTTTATTGAAACTCTAGAATCCTCTAGTGATCTTCTATAGCTTCTCTCCTCTCCGATCTCTGAATCTGAAACTCAGAATTATGGCCTGTAGGTGACTTTCCATGAAGATAGAAACTTTTTAACAGCTTTGACAACTTTCCTTCAATATTGCAACTTAGTCTTGAAAGGATCTTCAAGTCCAAAACACCTAGATCTACAATCACACATGTAGAGAAGAGAAAAATGTTGTTTTGATAGTAGATAGGGGTTTGCCTTGGTCAAACCCAGTTTTGGTAATCAAACATTGAAATGAAATAACATAGACAGAAGGAATGATGAATGAACAAATATGATAAGTTGCAACTCACCAAACCCTTGTAACAAAGGTTGCAAAATTATGTGAAATGGTTAGCATGAATATAGATATTGACTCTTGATTGAATGCTATGGATCTTGACTTAAATTCTTACTTGAATCATAAGAACCTACATCACTTAAACGAGGGGAAATAGGGTTCCAACTTTTAGGATATGGAACTAAAGGATGAGGACCTCCTATTTCACCTAGTTCATCCAAGGAAACCTTAGAGATCTCAATTTGAGAATGAGATTAGGGAAATAGATCTCACAATAAGGCATCTTAGGGTGTGATTAAATACTAAAAGGGGGTTCACCACCAAGCTAGGGCTTGGAAAGACAAGTAACATGCAAAACCTAGTGATGAAACTTAATGATGTGCAAGACTTAAGTAAATGACCTATAAATGAATGTAAATCAAAATAATAAACTGGAAAAGTATAGAGGTGCACCTAGAAACTTGTAGAAGCTCATAAAAATGTTTGAAATGCTGAAAATGTTGAATTTAATCCACACTAGGACTCATATGCTAGGATGGGTGATTTAGTCCCAAATTAGGGTTTTTGGGTAAGTACATAAATCTAGTAGTGACAAGTGTAGAACTTCTGAAATCTGGAAAAAATCCTATATTGGGCCTCATATGCCAGAAGTGGTATACTAGTCCTGCTTAGCTTTTTTAGAGGGTTAAGATTTGAATCTACTCTCCTATCTCTGTTCTTTCTTCTCAACCTAATTTTTGGATCTAATCTGCTAAATTCTACTCTATGGGTTTCTTTTAGTGGTCTTGTAAACAAGATGAAAATTTTGGCAACTTGAAAAATTATTCCAATCTTTCTCTTCAATCTATGTTCAACCTAGATATGCAAATCACACACTAAAGAGAGGGAAACATATTGTTTTGTTAGTGGAAAGGTGTTTTCCTTGGTCAATCCCCATTTTGGTAATCAAACCTTTAAATGAAATAAAATAGAAATGAGGAATGATGAATGAACATACACTGTTGCAACTCACCAACCCTTGAATAAGATGTTGAAATCTTGTAAGTAATGGCTAGCATAAATTTGGATTTCGACTCTTGCTTGAATGTTTTGGATCTTGACTTGAATGCTTGCTTGAATCATGAAACCCTACATCACAAATGTTAGCTCAAAAACAAACATGATGCATGATGACTTTGACATGATGCTTGATACTTGAATAATGCTCTAAAAAACTTGATAATCAGCTCTTTAAGGCTCTTGTATGCTCTTTTGAAATCAAATTTTCTATAAGGAATGCTCTCATGAAAGTATTAGGTGAAAATGAGTGAAATAACCTTGTATTTATACTTGCTTATTCCAAATTTCTCAAAATTACAACACTTCTAGTTGACATCAGATCTAGGAGAATAAAATCCTACCAAGAAGTTGAATTTAATTTAGGTCTAAGCTAAGTGGGACTCATATGCCAATTGTGGTGTATGAGTTCCATTAGGCTAAGGTTGGGACATATTTTTCAAGAAATGCTTAGATTAATGTGAAATCTAGATTGGGGACCTGAAACTTAGGTGGGATTCATACTCCCAAGGTGGCGTATGATTCCCAGATCACTAAATCTAGGCCATACGATCCAAAATCACATGAATTATGATTGGATGTTGGTGAATTTTAGGATTAATCTCAGAAAGATGCATTAAGGATTTTTGATGCAAAATAAGGCCAATTAAAGCATAAAGAAGCCCAAAAATTTGAGAAAACTCTAGATTAGTGTGAAAGTGTAAAGGTACACTTTACAACACCCTAAATAAGGAACAACTAGGTTCATTTAGTTTATAAGGGCCCAATACTTAATGTGAATGTATTAAACACATTACAACACTAAATCAAGGCAACATTAGACTCAATTTAATAAGGAGGGCCCAAACAAGTGAGAAAATGTAGAGGGACACATTTTTCGTCACTACATTTAGCCCCCACTTTAGTGAGAGGATGAACTTACTTCAAATTCACAATTAGTTGATAAACCAATCTCAATTCCAGGACTTCTCCCTCTTCATGGAACTAGCTTATTCTCTTCGTCCAGGACCTTTGGATCCGGCTTGACACTACTTCTTATGCTCGGGCTGTTGGTCGTGGGGAGAATGTATTGAGACAAAAGAAAAAAGTTCTTTGCTTTGCAGTGATAGAGCGATTAGCTGTCACACGCCGCTCTGGCGTGAAATCCGTCTGGCTGCTCTTGTAACTCCTCTTCCTCTCCTCTTGGAAGCTTCTTGAATCCCCTTTGAACTCCCCATCACATTTCTCATCACTCACACATGCTCCTCTCTTTCATTGCTCCAACCTCACAGGACCCCCAGGGGTAGATGATTCCTAACCCACCGCTGCCGGGGTTAGCTCTTTTCCTCCGCCCTCCTTGATATCTCTAGCCGTCCCTTGAGCTCTCTTTCCCTTCGGAGATTCCAGCGCCTACACAGAGCTCTCAGTCATATTTAAATTTCGTAGCCCACCTCGAGTTGTCCCAGGACCTTGTCCAGATCACCTTGCAGCAGTGCTTGGTGTTTGGCCGAGCATTAGCAGTTGTTCAAGCGGCTTAAAGAAGCTTTCTCCTAGCGGCCAGCTCCTCTCCAACTAGGATCTCCGGTGTTCAGCAGTATCAATACATTACAGCGTTCCTTTGGAGGTGCACTCTCAGTCCGACGTTGGCGCGCAGAATCAACGTTCAATTTGCAACGGCTCCTCCCCGCGTGTGTTGCCAGGTACGTCCTCCAATTACCTCAACTCACAACGTGCTAATTCTTGCCGTGGCATTTATTTCTCTGATGTCTTCTCCCTTAAGCCTCGTCCTTCTCGAGCCCCTCCCACGACTGTCCTATGCCAGAATGCTCCTACCCATTCGAACCATTCTCCCCCCGTCCATCTCATGTCACCTTCTGATGCTTGGTGGATACCTCCATCATCTCCTCTTACCCGTCCTAAACTTCTCTCCTTGCGTTCTTTCCCGCCATGCTCCCTTCTCCTTGCTTTACCCCTCACCAGGCAGGTACATTGCACTTGTCTCGCCTCGAGGTGCGTCTTCCTCCATCAACCGCAACCCTATCTCCACATGTAACTCATTCTCCTCACTGGTGCGTGATTGGGAAAACAAGCTGGTGGTCAACCTTTCCAACGCCTCCTTGGACCCACTTGTTTTCAACTTCCTTAAAAGAGGGCTAAATTTTGCCGAGGCCCCTCGGACCATTCCCCATGTCGATTTTCTCATCGACATTGAAAATGTAGTTCGTCATCTCCCCGTGGACGTTGCAGAGGAAGTTAGACAAGATTGCGCTGTGGCTCTTAGAAAAGCCAAACCTCTAAAACGCAACATTCCAAAAAGTGAGTCTCTCGCTTTCAATAATCTTCTAAAAAATCACGACCTTGTCATCACCAAAGCTGACAAGGGCAATGCCACGGTCATCATGAATAAAATGGACTACATCTCCAAAATGCTTGAGCTCCTCTCTGACCCTAGCAGTTATAAAATTGTATCTCGTAACCCGTGCTCCAAAATTTTAAAAAAAGTCAAATCTGCCATTTCCTGCTCCTCTCTTGATGACGCAACCAAAAAGCGCCTTCTCCCGACCAAAGAAGTGACACCTCGCATTTACGGGGTTCCTAAAATTCACAAAACGGGTATTCCTTTGAGGCCTATTGTTGACACCATAGGTTCTCCTACTTACAAGCTAGCCTCTTTCCTCGCCAAGTCTATCGCCCCGCTCGTTGGAAAATCAGACTCCATCAAAGATTCTACCCATTTTGTCCAATTCATCCAAGACACGAGATTAGGAAGTAATGACATCTTAGTGAGTTTTGACGTTGTCTCCCTCTTCACCAAGGTTCCTATTCCTGAAGCGATTGAGATTGTCAAGAAAAAGGTCAACGAAGAGACCGCTTCCTTAGTGGAGTTATGCCTAAGATCCACTTTCTTCTCATTCCAAAATGTGATCTATGAGCAGGTGGATGGAGTGGCCATGGGTTCCCCTCTCTCACCGATCATTGCCAACCTCTATATGGAACATTTTGAGGAAATTGCCCTCAAGTCCTTTCCCCTCAAACCAAGATGGTGGAAATGATATGTTGATGACACCAACGTCTGTTGGCCTCATGGCTTAGACAAACTGGAGGAATTCCATGCCCACCTCAACAACATTGCTCCTTCCATCTCCTTCACTAAAGAACTTGAATCTAACAACCAACTTCCTTTCCTGGATGTGCTTATCCTCAAAAAATCTGATGGATCTCTAGGTCGATGGGTTTTCCGCAAGCCTACCCACACGGATCTCTACCTTCACTCTTCTTCCCACCATCACCCTAGCCAAAAGTTTGGAATTCTTAAAACCCTGGCCACTAGGGCCTTCCGCATTTGTGACCAGGAAAACTTAGACCAAGAATTGGACCATCTTCGCTCGGTCTTTAGGTTGAATGGTTACACCAACAAGCAAATCTCCAAAGCTCTTAACCAATCCAAACTTCGTTTCCTTCCCAACTCCGCTTCTTTTCCCTCTCAACCTATATCCCTCCCTCATGCCTCTTTACCATTTGTTGAAGGCATCTCCCATAAAATCTCTAAAATTCTCTTAAAAAAGGGCCTACGTTGTGTGTTCAGGCCTTTTTCCACTTTAAAGAATTGCATCCCTCCTATCAAAGACTCCAGAGATATCTTGCTTTACTCAGGAGTCTACAAAGTTGTGTGCTCCTGTGGCACCCCTTATATTGGCGAAACGGGGCGCTCTTTCAACACTAGAATCAAAGAGCATTGTGCCGACATTTTGCACAATCGAGTTAATAAGTCTGCCCTCGCTGAGCACTCTTCTTCAACCAAACATCACATTTGTCTTGAAAACACCGAAATCTTGTGCAAAGAGGACAACTTCCACAGGAGGAAGCTTAAAGAAGCCATTCAAATTTTTAATCACCCCACCAACCTTAATCGTGATGAAGGGTGGAGTCTAAGCCTCTCCTGGAAACCTCTTCTCTCCAACCTTTTAAACCACCATAATTCCCGCCCTTGACCTCTCTCTCCCTCCTCGCACCCCCGCTCGTTGTCCCCTTTCCCTCCTTCACCCCGTTTTGCCTCTCCCCCTCTTTTTTGCCTCTTTCCTCTTCGCTTGCCTCTCCTGTTGTCAGTTGTTCAATCTGTCTCGTTGCCCCCCCCCCCGTTTCTCTCTTTGTCCTTCTTCTCTCATAGTTCATTCTTTTTACTCTTTGTTGTGTGGTCTTCTTTTCTTTGTCTCTTAGGTTTCTCTCTCCTTTCGTTTGCGTTTTCCTCTCTCTTTTTCTTTTCCTTGCTGCTTGTTGGTTAGTTTGGTTAATTGATGTCCTCCTTTTTACTCGTTTAAATTTTGTATGTCTTGGTCTCATTTGATGTTCTCTCTTCGCTTAGGTTTTATCAATTGTTACTTTTTATTATTATTCTTCTCGCTCACGTTCTCTCCTTGTTTCGGTTTTTGGTTCTTTTTTAATGTTGAGGTTTGGTTATATTCTTTTTACATAATCATATTGGTGGTTATATGTTTTTCATTTTGTTTTCATTTTGTTATTCATTTAATTTTTAATTTTTTTTTCATTTTGATTTTCATTCCTTGATTCCTTTCTTCATTTAATCGGTTATTTATATTGTTTAGTTTCTTGAAGTTTTTACTATATATATATACATTTATATATTTATTCTTTTATTATTATGTATAGATATTAAGTCTCATTTCCGTTCTTAAGTTTGTCTTTTTTCATTGTTATTTTGCTTTCTATATTTTTTATTCATTGTTTTATTTTGATTTCATTTGGTCATTTATATTGTTATTTTCTTTCCTTGATTCCTTTCTTCATTCAATTGGTTATTTATATTATTTAGTTTCCTGAAGTTTTTTCTATATATATATACATTTATATATTCATTCTTTTATTATTACATATAGATATTAATTCTCATTTCCGTATTTAAATCTGTCTTCTTATTTCATTGTTTTAGTTTGATTTCTCCATTTATTTGGTCATTTATATTGTTATTTCTTTAGTTATTTGGTGTTTCTTTTGTTATTTTGATTTCTTCATTTATTTGGTTATTTATATTGTTAAGTTTTTCATTTATTGTTTAGTGTGTCTTCTTATTTCATTGTTATATTGCTTTCTAAAAATTTTATTCTTTGTTTTATTTTGATTTCTCCATTTTTTGGTCATTTATATTGTTATTTCTTTGGTTATTTGTTGATTCTTTTGTTATTTTGATTTTCTCATTTATTTGGTTATTTATATTGTTAAGTTATATATATATATATATATATATATATATATATATATATATATTCCGTATTTAGGTTGATCTTCGTATTATATAGTTATTTTGCTTATTTTATTTTTATTTTTTATTTATTGTTTTATTTAATGATTTCTTTTGATGATTTTTTTTGCTTGTATTAATTCTTTCAACATTTTATTTCTTTTTTGGAATTCTTTCTAATTTTTTTGTTTTCATTTATATTGTTTCTATTGCTTTTGTTTTTAATTTGGTTGTTATATATATTTTCAATTAGAATATTTAATGTCTTTTCTAGTATTTTATTATTGATTTCAACTCTTCATATTTAGGCAGCTAGTTTGTTTTTTTGGTTTCCTTTTCTACTTGTGTTGATCCCTTATTATTTGGTTGTGCGTGTTTCCTTTCTCAAAAATTTGTTACTATTGAGTAGTTTCCCATTGTTTGCTTCCTTGGCCATTTTGTTATTTCATTTATTTTCTCATGTTTTTATATTCTTGAATTACTTCTTATTCTCTTTGTTTCTTAATACTTGAATGTTTTCCTCTTATTTGATTTTCTGGTTGTTATATTTTTAGCAATTACCTTGGGTTGTGCACCTCACCCTAACAACCTCATCTCTCCTCTTTTCCCTCTCTTTTATACAAGCTGGGTTTGCAACTTATCCCTTATCATCTTTTTCAACTCTCTCTATCCTGATGATGGTTCACTGAGTGTGATCCGAAACGTTTAGATGAAAAAAGTGGACACACAATCAAATCCAGAAGCATTCAGACATA